>JZKD02S0291253.1:9611-20133 GCA_000966675.3 Picea glauca | reverse complement strand
CAACAACAGTGGGAAGAGTTAAACCCCATGCACCTCCTATCCAATCTGACGGCTGACGGGTATCTGTGTGAACATCCGACGGTCCACAATCTCCCCTTCTTGTGTGCTCCTCCTGTGTGTCTTCCTGGACATAGAAACCAACGGTCCAAATCTCTTCCTTCGCCGATCCGACAGCTGTTGTGCTCTCTTGAGCTTGTGCACTCCTTCTTCCCAGACTTGGGAGAATTTCAAAAGCCAAAAGGTTTCAACCTTTTCTCCCTTTCACCTCTGCGAACTCCTCACTCTGAGTCCTCGCCAGCGCATGTAAAAACATTGTTCCTCCCAAACTTCTGGGAACTATGGACTCCTCCAAAGAGTTCTTCAACCTCTGCACTCCTTGCAGCCACACTCTGTGCCTGAAAGCACTCGCCCTCCTGAGCTTGTTCCTCCCAAATCCTCAAAGGATTCTGATGTTTTCACTTCAGCAGAGTCTTCATGCACGCACTGTGCTATCTCTCCTAAGATTCTCACACTCTCAAACCCCTAAGGGATTTTATCTTTCTTCCCTTCTCCCAAAGAATAGAGAATGTAACGCCCTCCGGGATCTATGTTTGCTCAAGCAACCTCTTGCTGAGCCTATCAGGGTGTTCAACAAACCTGTGAAGATCCCTCAGTGGACTCTTCCTCAAATCATAGAACTCAATAAGAGTTCTCTTCTCCTGTGTGCATGTCTGCACACTGTCTCTATGCCCTCCTTGCAGAGTATCAAATCACAGAACTCAATAAGAGTTCTCTTCTTCTGTGTGCCTGTCTTCACATTGTCTCTATGCCCTCCTGGTAGAGTATCTTCCTCCAGAACCTCCAACAGTTTTGTCTCCTTCTCTTGAGCACCTATGCACTTTCTCGATGCCTACTTGGCAGAGCTCTCAGAATCCTTAGTGATTCTGGTTCTTCTTTAAGAACTCACAGCAGAGTCCTCCAAATGCACCACTGTGCATATGCTCAATGCCCAATTGGCATACCTTTCACAGAACTCCTCAGATCTTCTTTATGCAATTGTGTCTTCTCCTACACAGCCTTGCCTCCAAGGTGTTCAGCAACCTTGAGGTCTTCCTCTCTAGCTGTTGACTCCAGTTCCTGTGCCGCAACACGTCTTTGTCTGAACCCGCATTGTTCAGAAATGCATCCTCTGTGCACGGCTATCAGAACCCGCAATGTTCTGTCACACCCTCCTGGTGTGAAGCCTCAAAGACCTTCACCTGAAATCAAAACAACCTGCAAATGCATGATAACCGCATACATCCATAGCATACAATGGAACTCTCACAGACATCCACATAACACACAGAAATGAAGGAAAAACTGCTCTTTTTGCATTAAATGGAAAATGCCTATATTTACAAAGAGTTCCTGAGCACATCCTGTAACAAGGTCTCGGCTCCCCTCTTCTACTCTCTACCCATAGATTATCACACAACTACTCTACAACTCTTCTCACTTACTCAAAATGAGATACAAAATCTCTTTTACCTAAGGGGGCTCTTCGAGCGCTTCCCTCCAATCTACCTACCCTGTTCAATTGCATTGAATGGGATGTCTAGTCCACTATCGAATCTAGATCTTAGCCATATAGACATTAATGGACGATATTATCTACAGCCTATGCAAAGGCACGTCTCTGCAGCTCACCATATTAAACATTAAAGTTTAAATGAGGATTGCGCCTCTTTCTTCATCTTTGAATGCATGCACTTGACGTGGCTAGATGGCTGGCTGGCTGATGTGGAGAGATGCTCCTGCATCATACTCCTCAGCTACAAAATTCATGAGCTCCTGCTCATGAGCTTCCCATCTCAACTGTGGGAATCCTCCTGGATCCCAAATCATCCTCTGGAGTTTTTCATCTGATCCATTCTACTGCTTCTTCTGCTGCGCTACTGCTGCTACTGCTATGCTCAGCCTCTTCTCACTAGAAGTCTCTTTTGATCCCAACATCAGCCTTCTGATGTCTTCTATCACTTCGTCTAGATCCTCCAGTGGTTGGCTCTATTCATGCAATCTCCTCAGCTACAAAACATTTCTGCAATTGGTTAGATCATCATGATTCCCCATGCTTTCCTCTTTATCAGCTTCCAACTTTACCTGTTGGATGTGAACATCCTGCACCTTCACTCTCTTTTCTAGGGTTTCAATTTGTCTCCACAGATCAGCAAAACAATTGTTGTCTGCCTCTTCTTCTTCTTCTGCAAACTCCCCTGTTGTAGTATTTTCAGTCTCCTGACCGAAAATACTGAGCCATTCCTCAGAATTCACATCATCCTCTTATGCTTCTTCTATTGTCAGCTTCATTTCTACAACTTCCTTAGCTTCCCGGCTGAATGCATTGAGACACTCCTCCGAATGCTCATCTTCTTCATCGCCTGCTTCTGCTTCTGCTTGGGCAGTCTCAAACACCTGCTCCAATTTCTCTTTGACAGTCTCAGCCGACTGTTCTTCTATTGTTGTTGCTCCCTCTGCAACACAGACTTCTGCCTACTTTCGGGAAAATGGTAGGAATATTCCAATTCCCCCAATCATCATAAGGCTTCTCATATCCTCCTCTTCTGTCAGCTGCACATGCTTATCTAACTTCATATCCGATCTCATCTTCTTTGTCGTCTCTTCTGGTTGATTCTGACTCACTTCTGAGTTCATGAGACCCACATATAGTCTCATCTACTCATCCCTACCCACCTGGAAATACGGGATGCTTCCGCTGCCCTCCTGGCAGTCTTCGAGATCCCGCAGCGACCTCATTTCATTACCCAGCTGGCAATGTGAAATTCCCTGGCTGTCCTCATGACAATCCATGAGATCCTCAGCTGATCTCAACTCGTTTCCCACCTGGCAAACTGGAATTTCCTCTCTGCCCTCCTAGTAGTTCTTGAGATCCCCAGCTGATCCCAATTCACTGAGATCTCTCCCAGTTTCTGGTTCGCATACCTGAACCATCTCCTCAGGTCCATTGAGGTTTTTAGCATACCTCAACCACCCTCTCAACAGCCTACGCTGTCTTCTGACCATCAACTTATTGACTGGCCATTTTATCTTCATCTCCTTCATGGGCCATTCGTATACCCATCTCGGATTGGCTTTCTACTGCATCTGCAGTTCAAGATTTTCTATATCTGCCCTTATTGCATAGAGCTCTTTATCCATTTCTGCAAGATTTTCTTCCTTGCTCTTCTTCCCAGCATGCCTATGGTCTTCAGTAGCCATGGCAGTGTCCCTGTCTTCTTTGCTAGCAAACCTTCTACTGTCACTCTGCACTAGGAGTGTTTCCAGCTTCATCCTACAGTCTCCCTGACTGTCTTCTCGATTGCTTCCTACCTACAAACAATAACCACAGAGTCTCCAGTACTCTGTCTCCCTTTGCCTTCTCACTTCACATGAAATATACAAGTGAATTTCCTGCTCTGATACCACTTGACGCAGTGAGAGTGCATGACCACCTCCTTGTCACACCCCCTGCTCACAGGATCGTTTTCATTCATTCATGAGTCAAAGTGGCTCTTTTGATTCCTTCGTGGAATCTCTGCTAAAACCTGATCCACGGGTCCTTAATTCACCCACACGGCTTTTTTGCACTAAGCCATGATCTTCCCTGACTCAGTTTCAGGTTTCGGAGTTTCGTGATCCCCGTCGTCAAGAGTTCCTTTCCTCTTGAATTCCCGAACTCTGAATCGTCGATGTTCTCCTTTCGGCCTTAGCCCCTCCTGGCTATGCCCTGGTCCATGTGACCACTTTCCATAAGACCGCAACCTTATGTCTTTCGAGATTCTGGGTTTCATGACTCTTGATGTCACGAACCTCTATCCTCGTGATCTCTCGATCACCGATCTACCAATACAACACTTTACGCGTTAGTCCTCCTGGCTAAGCTCTTGGCCCATATGACCATTATCCCCATGACCACAGTCTTACCTCTCTTTGGGGTTTTCAAAAATCACAATGCCGAAATGCATAAAAATTGTGCCCATGAGATTCCCGATATCCCGATGCGCGATCACCTGATGTGGCTCTCCGATCGGGTCTCCTCTTCCAAAGGCCTCGCTCGCTGGCATGCGTCCCCTCAAGATGGACGGTCCTGATCGCCTCTCACAATTTCATGTTTCCAATTGTCCCGGACGCCTCGTCTCTAGGACTCGNCAACAACAGTGGGAAGAGTTAAACCCCATGCACCTCCTATCCAATCTGACGGCTGACGGGTATCTGTGTGAACATCCGACGGTCCACAATCTCCCCTTCTTGTGTGCTCCTCCTGTGTGTCTTCCTGGACATAGAAACCAACGGTCCAAATCTCTTCCTTCGCCGATCCGACAGCTGTTGTGCTCTCTTGAGCTTGTGCACTCCTTCTTCCCAGACTTGGGAGAATTTCAAAAGCCAAAAGGTTTCAACCTTTTCTCCCTTTCACCTCTGCGAACTCCTCACTCTGAGTCCTCGCCAGCGCATGTAAAAACATTGTTCCTCCCAAACTTCTGGGAACTATGGACTCCTCCAAAGAGTTCTTCAACCTCTGCACTCCTTGCAGCCACACTCTGTGCCTGAAAGCACTCGCCCTCCTGAGCTTGTTCCTCCCAAATCCTCAAAGGATTCTGATGTTTTCACTTCAGCAGAGTCTTCATGCACGCACTGTGCTATCTCTCCTAAGATTCTCACACTCTCAAACCCCTAAGGGATTTTATCTTTCTTCCCTTCTCCCAAAGAATAGAGAATGTAACGCCCTCCGGGATCTATGTTTGCTCAAGCAACCTCTTGCTGAGCCTATCAGGGTGTTCAACAAACCTGTGAAGATCCCTCAGTGGACTCTTCCTCAAATCATAGAACTCAATAAGAGTTCTCTTCTCCTGTGTGCATGTCTGCACACTGTCTCTATGCCCTCCTTGCAGAGTATCAAATCACAGAACTCAATAAGAGTTCTCTTCTTCTGTGTGCCTGTCTTCACATTGTCTCTATGCCCTCCTGGTAGAGTATCTTCCTCCAGAACCTCCAACAGTTTTGTCTCCTTCTCTTGAGCACCTATGCACTTTCTCGATGCCTACTTGGCAGAGCTCTCAGAATCCTTAGTGATTCTGGTTCTTCTTTAAGAACTCACAGCAGAGTCCTCCAAATGCACCACTGTGCATATGCTCAATGCCCAATTGGCATACCTTTCACAGAACTCCTCAGATCTTCTTTATGCAATTGTGTCTTCTCCTACACAGCCTTGCCTCCAAGGTGTTCAGCAACCTTGAGGTCTTCCTCTCTAGCTGTTGACTCCAGTTCCTGTGCCGCAACACGTCTTTGTCTGAACCCGCATTGTTCAGAAATGCATCCTCTGTGCACGGCTATCAGAACCCGCAATGTTCTGTCACACCCTCCTGGTGTGAAGCCTCAAAGACCTTCACCTGAAATCAAAACAACCTGCAAATGCATGATAACCGCATACATCCATAGCATACAATGGAACTCTCACAGACATCCACATAACACACAGAAATGAAGGAAAAACTGCTCTTTTTGCATTAAATGGAAAATGCCTATATTTACAAAGAGTTCCTGAGCACATCCTGTAACAAGGTCTCGGCTCCCCTCTTCTACTCTCTACCCATAGATTATCACACAACTACTCTACAACTCTTCTCACTTACTCAAAATGAGATACAAAATCTCTTTTACCTAAGGGGGCTCTTCGAGCGCTTCCCTCCAATCTACCTACCCTGTTCAATTGCATTGAATGGGATGTCTAGTCCACTATCGAATCTAGATCTTAGCCATATAGACATTAATGGACGATATTATCTACAGCCTATGCAAAGGCACGTCTCTGCAGCTCACCATATTAAACATTAAAGTTTAAATGAGGATTGCGCCTCTTTCTTCATCTTTGAATGCATGCACTTGACGTGGCTAGATGGCTGGCTGGCTGATGTGGAGAGATGCTCCTGCATCATACTCCTCAGCTACAAAATTCATGAGCTCCTGCTCATGAGCTTCCCATCTCAACTGTGGGAATCCTCCTGGATCCCAAATCATCCTCTGGAGTTTTTCATCTGATCCATTCTACTGCTTCTTCTGCTGCGCTACTGCTGCTACTGCTATGCTCAGCCTCTTCTCACTAGAAGTCTCTTTTGATCCCAACATCAGCCTTCTGATGTCTTCTATCACTTCGTCTAGATCCTCCAGTGGTTGGCTCTATTCATGCAATCTCCTCAGCTACAAAACATTTCTGCAATTGGTTAGATCATCATGATTCCCCATGCTTTCCTCTTTATCAGCTTCCAACTTTACCTGTTGGATGTGAACATCCTGCACCTTCACTCTCTTTTCTAGGGTTTCAATTTGTCTCCACAGATCAGCAAAACAATTGTTGTCTGCCTCTTCTTCTTCTTCTGCAAACTCCCCTGTTGTAGTATTTTCAGTCTCCTGACCGAAAATACTGAGCCATTCCTCAGAATTCACATCATCCTCTTATGCTTCTTCTATTGTCAGCTTCATTTCTACAACTTCCTTAGCTTCCCGGCTGAATGCATTGAGACACTCCTCCGAATTCTCATCTTCTTCATCGCCTGCTTCTGCTTCTGCTTGGGCAGTCTCAAACACCTTCTCCAATTTCTCTTTGACAGTCTCAGCCGACTGTTCTTCTGTTGGTGTTTCTCCCTCTGCAACACAGACTTCTGCCTACTTTCGGGAAAATGGTAGGAATATTCCAATTCCCCCAATCATCATAAGGCTTCTCATATCCTCCTCTTCTGTTAGCTGCACATGCTTATCTAACTTCATATCCGATCTCATATTCTTTGTCGTCTCTTCTGGTTGATTCTAACTCACTTCTGAGTTCATGAGACCCACATATAGTCTCATCTACTCATCCCTACCCACCTGGAAATACGGGATGCTTCCGCTTCCCTCCTGGCAGTCTTCGAGATCCCGCAGCGACCTCATTTCATTACCCAGCTGGCAATGTGAAATTCCCTGGCTGTCCTCATGACAGTCCATGAGATCCTCAGCTGATCTCAACTCGTTTCCCACCTGGAAAACTGGAATTTCCTCTCTTCCCTCCTGGCAGTTCTTGAGATCCCCAGCTGATCCCAATTCACTGAGATCTCTCCCAGTTTCTGGTTCGCATACTTGAACCATCTCCTTAGGTCCATTGAGGTTTTTAGCATACCTCAACCACCCTCTCAACAGCCTACGTTGTCTTCTGACCATCAACTTATTGACTGGCCATTTTATCTTCAGCTCCTTCATGGGCCATTCGTATACCCATCTCGGATTGGCTTTCTGCTGCATCCGCAGTTCAAGATTTTCTATATCTGCCCTTATTGCATAGAGCTCTTTATCCATTTCTGCAAGATTTTCTTCCTTGCTCTTCTTCCCAGCATGCCTATGGTCTTCAGTAGCCATGGCAGTGTCCCTGTCTTCTTTGCTAGCAAACCTTCTACTGTCACTCTGCACTAGGAGTGTTTCCAGCTTCATCCTACAGTCTCCCTGACTGTCTTCTCGATTGCTTCCTACCTACAAACAATAACCACAGAGTCTCCAGTACTCTGTCTCCCTTTGCCTTCTCACTTCACATGAAATATACAAGTGAATTTCCTGCTCTGATACCACTTGACGCAGTGAGAGTGCATGACCACCTCCTTGTCACACCCCCTGCTCACAGGATCGTTTTCATTCATTCATGAGTCAAAGTGGCTCTTTTGATTCCTTCGTGGAATCTCTGCTAAAACCTGATCCACGGGTCCTTAATTCACCCACACGGCTTTTTTGCACTAAGCCATGATCTTCCCTGACTCAGTTTCAGGTTTCGGAGTTTCGTGATCCCCGTCGTCAAGAGTTCCTTTCCTCTTGAATTCCCGAACTCTGAATCGTCGATGTTCTCCTTTCGGCCTTAGCCCCTCCTGGCTATGCCCTGGTCCATGTGACCACTTTCCATAAGACCGCAACCTTATGTCTTTCGAGATTCTGGGTTTCATGACTCTTGATGTCACGAACCTCTATCCTCGTGATCTCTCGATCACCGATCTACCAATACAACACTTTACGCGTTAGTCCTCCTGGCTAAGCTCTTGGCCCATATGACCATTATCCCCATGACCACAGTCTTACCTCTCTTTGGGGTTTTCAAAAATCACAATGCCGAAATGCATAAAAATTGTGCCCATGAGATTCCCGATATCCCGATGCGCGATCACCTGATGTGGCTCTCCGATCGGGTCTCCTCTTCCAAAGGCCTCGCTCGCTGGCATGCGTCCCCTCAAGATGGACGGTCCTGATCGCCTCTCACAATTTCATGTTTCCAATTGTCCCGGACGCCTCGTCTCTAGGACTCGCGAAATGTCGATATTCGATGTGTTGATATACTGACAGCTGGCCCCTCAATGGCGCTTCCTCCTTCTGGTCGGGGTTTCAAACTTCGTGACTCTGAAGTACAAGAGTATCCTGTCCTCAGGACCTCCGAAACACCGATCCTCAACTTTCTTCAGATCTCTTCCACTTGTCTCCTCAACCGGACGACTCCGATCTCTCCCAAGAGCTTTACCATGGAGATTCTTGATCTCTTATCGTTGTGACTCCCGATATCGTGAACGTCGATATCCCGACATCTTCGAGGATCACCTCTACGAACATGTGCCCAGATCTCTGAAATGGATGATCACACGACACGCGTCCTTCCTTAGATGGATGGCTGTGATTATTTCTCTATTTCGGGACTTGAAATGTCCCAACTTTCTCAACCTCAGGACCTCCGATTCCTTGAGTATCAATATCCCGATGCCTGTCTCTCGTCAGGACTTCTACCTGGCCTGGGAAGAATTAAACCTCGTGCACCTCCTGTCCAATTTGACNGCAGTTCAAGATTTTCTATATCTGCCCTTATTGCATAGAGCTCTTTATCCATTTCTGCAAGATTTTCTTCCTTGCTCTTCTTCCCAGCATGCCTATGGTCTTCAGTAGCCATGGCAGTGTCCCTGTCTTCTTTGCTAGCAAACCTTCTACTGTCACTCTGCACTAGGAGTGTTTCCAGCTTCATCCTACAGTCTCCCTGACTGTCTTCTCGATTGCTTCCTACCTACAAACAATAACCACAGAGTCTCCAGTACTCTGTCTCCCTTTGCCTTCTCACTTCACATGAAATATACAAGTGAATTTCCTGCTCTGATACCACTTGACGCAGTGAGAGTGCATGACCACCTCCTTGTCACACCCCCTGCTCACAGGATCGTTTTCATTCATTCATGAGTCAAAGTGGCTCTTTTGATTCCTTCGTGGAATCTCTGCTAAAACCTGATCCACGGGTCCTTAATTCACCCACACGGCTTTTTTGCACTAAGCCATGATCTTCCCTGACTCAGTTTCAGGTTTCGGAGTTTCGTGATCCCCGTCGTCAAGAGTTCCTTTCCTCTTGAATTCCCGAACTCTGAATCGTCGATGTTCTCCTTTCGGCCTTAGCCCCTCCTGGCTATGCCCTGGTCCATGTGACCACTTTCCATAAGACCGCAACCTTATGTCTTTCGAGATTCTGGGTTTCATGACTCTTGATGTCACGAACCTCTATCCTCGTGATCTCTCGATCACCGATCTACCAATACAACACTTTACGCGTTAGTCCTCCTGGCTAAGCTCTTGGCCCATATGACCATTATCCCCATGACCACAGTCTTACCTCTCTTTGGGGTTTTCAAAAATCACAATGCCGAAATGCATAAAAATTGTGCCCATGAGATTCCCGATATCCCGATGCGCGATCACCTGATGTGGCTCTCCGATCGGGTCTCCTCTTCCAAAGGCCTCGCTCGCTGGCATGCGTCCCCTCAAGATGGACGGTCCTGATCGCCTCTCACAATTTCATGTTTCCAATTGTCCCGGACGCCTCGTCTCTAGGACTCGTGAAATTTCGATATTCGATGTGTTGATATACTGACAGCTGGCCCCTCAATGGCGCTTCCTCCTTCTGGTCAGGGTTTCAAACTTCGTGACTCTGAAGTACAAGAGTATCCTGTCCTCAGGACCTCTGAAACACCGATCCTCAACTTTCTTCAGATCTCTTCCACTTGTCTCCTCAACCGGACGACTCCGATCTCTCCCAAGAGATTTACCATGGAGATTCTTGATCTCTTATCGTCGTGACTCCCGATATCGTGAACGTTGATATCCCGACATCTTCGAGGCTCACCTCTACGAACATGTGCCCAGATCTGTGAAATGGATGATCACACGACACGCGTCCTTCCTTAGATGGATGGCTGTTATTATTGCGCTATTTCGGGACTTCAAATGTCCCAACTTTTACAACCTCAGGACCTCCGATTCCTCGAGTATCAATATCCCGATGCCTGTCTCTCGTCAGGACTTCTACCTGGCCTGGGAAGAAATAAACCTCGTGCACCTCCTATCCAATTTGATGGCTGACGGGTATCTGTGTGAACATCTGACGGTCCACAATATCCCCTTCTTGTGCGCTCCTCCTGTGCGTCTTCCTGGACGTAGAAACCAACGGTCCAGATCTCTTCCTCCGTCG
>JZKD02S0291242.1:0-20134 GCA_000966675.3 Picea glauca | reverse complement strand
ATTGTTGGAATGAATATGTTGATAGTTTATCATATAAAAAGAATTCTGCAAATAAAAAGAAATAAAATTGTACAGTGGAAGAAATTGGTTATAATGGTTTTGGCTCAGTGATGTTCGGAGTTGTTTGATTTTTGGGAAAAAGATATGCTTACCAGCTAATAAATTAAAGGGTCTCGAACCAAATCCATTGTGCAGCAATTGAAATTGGTTTGATACAAATGATTAAGGTCGATGGCATGTTCTTATCCTAGGCCTCTCCATGTTTGCGCTAAGTGATCTTGGTATAGTCGTTGTTAGTACGAATTGCGAACAATCTATATACAAATTGTGTTGTTGTTCAATCAAACATGTATGAAGAAAAGGTGGAAATTAAATGGTTGAGTTTGACTATCCTGGAGTTCTTCTTTGGGTTTGATATGGAAGTTGTGTCATGAACCTTGAGATTGCCTACAGTTAAAAATGTTTTTTTTGGCAATTGAGGGTATGTAATTTTAAAGAACAAATGTTATTTTATATAATGGAGCAGTATCCATCTCATTTCCCATTCATTATACAACTTTTCACTCCTTACAAGCCCACCATCTTCCCAAATTCATTTTAATTCCCTGTTATGTGATTATGAATTGCAATTTAAAAGAAATAAAGGAAAAGAAAGTGACTAGCATTTGAAATTTGGAAATGGAAATATTGTTTTTATATGGAAGTTGTGTCTGTATTTTCTTGAACAATATCCGCTAGTGGTTCCCGTTCATTATACCACTTTTCGCTCCTTACAAGCCCCTCATCTTCCAAACAGCCCTATCATTCCATGTTCAATAGCAATTAATTATTGATTTGAGAAATATGATGAATGGATGGATTGCATGTGCTTCTGTTGTGAATGATAGAGCCAACCTTTGATTTTATTTAGGTAGGGTATTGATGCATGGATTGTCAAGAGTTTTCATAACTAATTAGAACATTGCTTCAGGATGAGCTTCTTTAGGAGAGGTAGTAATGGCAGAGGAAATTGACAAATAGGTCATAGAAGACCTCGGTTTTCCATACATTTTGATGTTGATCCACAAGAATTGAATCATCTTTTCCAAGCTGGGTTCTTCAACCTAGTTGGCCATGGGATCATCCAGCCCCGAACTGAAATACCTCCCTTCCAAGAACATCAAAAATTTTCTGGTATCTTAATCCCTCCTCATGTATCAATGTGACCAGAACCGCCTGCCAATGATGGTTGGCAAGAGATTATCCACCAGCTTGTTGTTCATCACCACGGTTGGACTATTGCTTCTTTTACATTACCCCCTCCACCACCACCAAAGAATCAAATTGCCCAAGTTGATCATGTTATCTCACCCGTGCAGTCATATCATGCTAGTAAGAGGTTAATAACCGATATTCCCAAGCCTGTGCAGGATAAAGGAAAAGGAGTGGCCATTGCCTCCAAATCATCCAAAGAGTCCTTTGAATCTGTGTCCTCCCGCCTTCACCTTGAAGATGATTGTTCTCATGCTATCAGTGCAGTTCAGCCTCAAGGTTCCAACCAGCCTAAGGCTACCACAGAAAGATCAAAAGGGGATAGCAGTGAAAAGAGGCCAAATGTCTCTCCTAGTAAATACAGTTTTTGATGATGATTAATGTTATTTTTTATGTTGAAGACGGTATTTTAACTTTGACAAGATTTTGGACAACAAGCATATATTTAGGCGGTGTTTTAGGACAACATGGACATAATGCTATTTTTGAATATGGTCATATTATATGTTGTTGATATTTAAATATTTGATTATAAATATGAGCACGGGAGTTACAAGGAGCATATTTGAATCAAATGATTGAGTTTTATATTTCATGTTTCATGATTATTAAAATAAATAATTGGGAGTCACAAGGGGTCCCACCTATTTAGTTATTATTTAAACCTTTATTTATATATTATTATTATTTATTTGTCTCAAACAAATTAGTTAAGCTAATTTAGCTTAACAAAGGGCAAGTAGTTGAACTACCATAACTTATTGGCTAAAGATAAAAGCCAACCTAAATGAAGAGACAAGGGAGAGAATAGAAGGAGAACTATAGCCATAAGGCTTGCTCTATATACTAGTGAGATACTTACAATTTTCATTCATTCTGAGTTTACTAGAAGGTTTAACCCTCTTGATGACAACAGGGTCTTATTGAAGGCAGTAGGATTCGAAAACTGAATCACATATTTCAGCAGCTTGTTTTAAAGGTGTATGATTTATCTTTGGCAGTCTGTGTATTCTTGTTTGTTTATGAATTGAATTTCATGACTGATAAATAATATCTTGTAGAGTCAAGTGACAACATTTTGTGACAAGTTGATCAAGATCTTTAGCTTCAGTTTTCTTTTTGTTGTGAGAGTCTTTTTGTATGGTGGCCATCGAAGGCTTCTAAATCTGAATTTGGTCCCTACCCTCACAGGGGTTTGTAAAGAGAACTCAGTTTTGTATCTCATAATGAAATAAATGAAAAATTAAGATTATTGTTTCAATCTCACACATGTGTTTTAATCATCTGGTTCATTCTTTTTCTTTTATCTCCATGTACACATTCTTGTAATTTATGTACACGTTCTGGTAACTTTTGTTTAAGTTATTTCTTTTGCATTGTTATATATAATATATAAAAACCAACCTTGGTCCCTTTTACTTAATACCTATGGATTAAGCGATTGTTTTTAGGCTATAAACCCCAGGTGACATTCCCAACTATCTTGTCTTAGCCCGACAAGATCTGAAAATGCTTGAGTGAGGTTTTCTATACCTTTTCCTCAACATACTACATGTTATGTTTCCAGCCTTAGTTAAGGACTTGTCACTTGGGCCTGTGGGCCTGTAATAAACAACTTGCTATTGCACTTTCTTCAACAGAAGCAGAGTATCGAGCAACAGTAAATGCAAGTCAGGAAGACTTGTGGCTTCGATAGATCCTTTCATATTTTTTATTCCAATAACAACATCTAACTAGCCTTTGGTGCGATGATCAGAGTTCCATCAAGCTCGCTAAAGACCCAATTCAACATCAGTGCAGCAAACACATCGAGCTACACATGAACTTCATCAGAAAGCTCATTCATGATCGAGTTATTGAAGTTCACTTTCACCCTACAGAAGATCAAGTTGCAGACATTTTCACAAAGTCTCTTATAGAAGTGAAGTTTTCCAAACTTCAATCTATGTTAAGAGTTTAGGAAGTTGTCATTAAGGGGGGATCGGATCTAATGCCTCATTCCTTCTCCTATTCTGTCACTTTTGTAAATCTTTCAATCCTATCCCAAGTTGCTCTTAAGGGGGGATGTAAGGATATTTAAACACTTAGGATTTAGTTAAGATCTACTTGGTCTAATGTGTCGTTAGGTAAAAGGGTGTTTCTTAGTGTGTTTCTTTAATATGCATTAGTATGCATTTGTAGTTAGGAAATTTGACGGCGATGATATGTTCTCGACATAGATTGATCCGACGGTTCATCTTCTCCTTGATCTTAACGATTACATTGATATGCGGCTTGATATCTGATTGGTCCATGATCTCTATTTAAAGAGCATGGAGGGTCATTTGTCGATGATCGATTGTGAGAAACTCTCTTGTAAAATATATCTGTAATATTTTATTTTGCGTTAATAAATTGCTCCAAGTGGTCGCGTTGGTTGGGGCCGTGGATGCTTCCCCGTAGCGGTTTTACCACGTCAAAATGTCAGTGCGTCGATCTTTGATATGGTTGTGTGAGTGGTTACTGAAGGTGTTCATCCTCTGTTGGAATACCTGTGTTGTCAAACAGTTGGGAAATGTCTACTAGTGCCTAATCCAACCCAACCATTGTTTCTTTCATCTACATGGGACATAGAATTTGGGTTGAAGCTTGTCCTTACCCCATTTTAAGAGAGATGTTTGTTTGCATGCATGTAATGAAACAAAGACCGTATATCCAACGTAAAAGTGTATTCTTGAATGATGTTGGTCATCTTGTTGTTTCATTCTATTTGGTTCGGTGGAAAAGTTATCATATGTGATGCTAAAGATGTTTTGCATTTTGCAATGTGTTGGCTATGATGGGGACTTTAAGATTTTGAATAACCCGATCTTTTGGTTATGGGGGTTCGTGGGTATATAATTATTTAAAGGGTGTAATTTTGATGGTGGTGTGATATGTAGTATTATATCAATATTCTAATAAATTTAACCACCTCAACCCTTTACATTGCTTATCCCTTGTGTATCTGGAGATACCCTTCTAGACACTTATTAACCACCTTTGTTTGCTCATTTTTTTGAGGATGATAAGTGGTATTCATACTAAAAGTTACCCATTCTAATTTCAAAATTTGTTTCCATGCATGACTTACAAACTTAAGATCTGTGTCACTAATTATGCAGCATGCCATGGAGATTATATACATGCTTGGAGAATAACACAACAAACTTAAAATTTGTAAACTTGGTAGTCCAAGGAATGAAATGAACATTATTGCTTAAATGATAAACTACCACAGAGATATCATCCTAACCTTTAGAGAGTGATATAAGGTTTATCATGAAGCCCATAGATACCTCTTCCTACTTATTGATCACTTTTTCCAATGTAACGAAAGGGATCAATGTTGAGGGGAATCCTTGGGGGAATTAAGGAGTGTCATCCTATGTTTTTATAGAGGTGGTACTTCTCTTGTTGGATAACATATTTTCTATCATTTTTATAACTATAAAATAGAGTGAGACATTTCTAAGAAGCAAAACTTGACATGACCATTAACGTCTAGAAAGTAAAAACTCGGTTCTTGTGATAACCAAGTATTTCATTAAGCACAAATTTGCCTATAAAAGGAATAGGCAACACCAAACTCATATGATAAGAAATGAAAGTAACATTAGATCTTAATTTTTCAACCTAAAATAACCATGCCTCCATGATATAAAGAAAGTGGGAGATACATCCAAGATTTATTTGCACAAAGAAACACACAAAGCAAATATAGGTATATCGTAAAACTTTGAAGGATTTTGACTTTTGTATATAATAAGTCACGAACGAATACATTCCAAATATATTTTTTTCGCTATATGCAAAGAATGAAATCATAAAATTTGTGCATTCTTAATATCTTTATGTAGAGATTCTAAAAAAATAGCAGTATGATCCCTTCACCTTCAAAGGAATGGATGTGGCTCCTACAAACCAAATGTAAGAGAAATTTGCATGGAAATGAGGGAAAACAATTAGAACTTAGCATTCATGGTATGATCCTATGGAGATTGAATGAGATTAAAACTGTGAATAGGAAAATTATGGGAAGAATCTTGAGAGTACATACTTACAAGAATGCAAAGGCAAGTATTATAGGATTTGAACCCTTTCACATTATCATCATCCACCTTTTATAATGTTCCTTTTGAGTAGAAGGAGTATTCAACTTAACTGTCGTAACTACTTCTTTCTTAATGAGGCTTTGGTGGCCATTGACATGGTTTAGTTTACCCAAGTCTTGATGTAATCCCATAGTGGGACCCAATAATATCTTATTTTACTTTGATTACAAGCAACTCATCCATTATAATTTTAAAAATGCTTACTAGATCCTTACATAATCAACTAGCCTCCTTCTTGTCTATCACAAAATCAATGAGCCACTTCTTAACCTCCAAGTTAAAGAAAATTGTAGCATTGTCAAGTTTAGTTCTCAATGTACTCATACTCTCAACTATCATGGTTTGTAACTATTCCTTTCCAATTAATTTATCATCTTAAGTGAGGGTCGAGCCCTTTAGCTTCCTTGTGACTTCAAAAACCCTGAAAAATTATTTGAGACTTCTTGGTTTCAATTACATCACAAGAAGTCGTGAGCTCATGAATGGTGTCCATTTTATTGATCCATCCTCGCTTGATCGCAACAAGCCTGCTATTAGATGGAATATTATCTCTTTATCGTGGTTGAGGGTTTACATATTTCATTTTCTTGGTAAAAGTATCCAAATATGATTCACACAAAGTCTCATCCTTCACAAGTTCACTCTTTAACACATCCTTAAGGACATGGATTTCATTAACATCAATAGAGGATTCATTCAAGATTCCCCACGAGTCTAATAAGAGGTTCATTCTTTCCTCAACATTCCTAGAAACTACTTTCCTTACTTCAGATAGAAGACCTTGAGCGACCTTAACTTTATTAGACTTACTATGATGTTCTACTTGAATCTCTTTAAGTATTTGAGTAGTGAGAGGCTTCACAAACAATGTATCGAGGTTCAATACCCTCTCTATCTCAGTTACTCAATTTCTTAACTCTTGCAATTATTCTTCTCATTAATCCATAGCGTGCTCCAATACTTTATCAATAGCTTGGTGCATCTTCAAAGCACCAAAAGGATTAAGTCTTATCCTATACATGGATAACTTATTTCTTCACTTATCATAGTTGGAACAATTCATAGTGACCGAGACATCTTCGAAAAAAATGTATCATGCAACATCACCTCCTTTCATGTAGTACCAGTCGTGTTGTTTTAGACAATGTCCCTAGGTGTAGGATCCATGAATTTATCATGGATATAATGATCTCCAACCAAGTCAATTAAATGTTCAACGGTCTCCTTTAATAGTAATTATTGTTAATTATTGGCAGATCTTTTTGTCTTGGGAGGGGTGGGAATAACATGCTCTTTTTTTAAAGGGGCCCTTTTAGGGTTGTTTCTATTATCACATGCTAATTTGCATTAATTTTTCCAAAGCATCTTGTCCTTGTGCTATCTTTCCACTCAGATTTTAAAACTTTTTCACTAGCTCTGCCAAGCTCCCATCACCTAAATCCTTCACTCGAATGATCATCCAAAATAGTCATGTCCTTCATGAGTCAAAAAATTGGCAAATATCCCAAACCTATATCTAGCCTTAATGCTTATCTAAATCCCTCGGTTCCATCACTTCATTCATTTTTACCCACTATTATCATATTCCCGTTGAAAATTACAAATATTCCTTTTATCAAGCTTAAGCACCCTTATCCTATCCACAAAGTCATGTGATAAGCCTCATATGTCCAAAGTCCTTAGAAAATAGAAAAGGGGTTTATTATTATTATTATAAATATTTTTATATTAAAATATTTATATTAATATTTGATCCAATATTCAATTTACGGCATCACATCAAATCATGGTCACAAATCTCAATTTATAATGTGTAAAAGTCAAAGGATGGATGGAAGGCGCACATACATATCGAGCGAAGAATTAGCGCGGAGGTTAATTATGTGAAGGCGGTCGATATGTAAACTGGTGGTTTTTTGTCGGGGAGACGTGTCCTTACGTGGTGAATATCGAGGGTAAAAATGATGTGGAGTAAACCACTCCATCCCAAGCCTGATATAAGAAATGCAACCATTTATCATATGGTTTAAGTGCGACATTTTTCCAAGAGTGTGGTTCAATAATGATTATGGAATTTCCAATAAAAGAAATTCTTCCTCACGGTGTAAAAGACTTGGGTAATTTTTTATCCAAAGGTTTTACAGAAGTAAAAGAAGAAGATTAAAGATGGTAAACAAGACATGGTTTTCAAAACCATGGGAAACAAACTAGTAAATGGTTTTCACAGTGAAACGGTAAACTAGAAAAAACAAGACACAATAAATGTTTTTCATAGTAAAATGGTAAATTGGGAAAAACAAGACATGGTTTTCAAAACCATGGGAAGCAAGCAATAAATGGTTTTAAAAACCACGGGCATGAATTAAATTATGGAAATTTAATTCTACAGGATAGAAAAATATTTGGGAATTTTTTTTATTCAAACATATTATTCCCAAATATTTAATGATAATATGGATAAATGGAATTAGACTTGAAAGAGTATAAGTGACATTTCAAAGAGAATGTGGCAAAGGAAGGAGCTGAAGCATCAGAGGAATCAACAGTTGGATCATGAAACGTTTTTTCTAAAAACTGTCATTTGTAATCATTGTACTCAGTTTTAGAAGCTGAAGCGTTTCAGTTCAACTATTGTAATCAGTTTCTAACTAAAGGAACTCGAAATTGTATAAATGATAGAGGTTCCAAATGTATTAATGTTGGAAAAAGTGCAAGGGAACATTTGTGTTGTTTCTGAACTTGATTGTAATTTTTTGGAGCTGAATTGAATACATATGCAGAAGCTTTTGAAGTCTCTATGAAAAGATTCTAATGGTGGTGATATGAGTTTTGTCTTCTCTCATTATATGTATTAACTGTTTTATTTAATTCCATTTACATTGTCTTATGTTTAAATTGGAGAGTTAAAGGCCCATAATTCATCTTATGATGCTCTCGGCTTAAGCAATTTAAACTGTGTATATTTATTCTTAACCAATTCAGAATTCATTTCAGTAATGCTCTAATGCAGTTATTTGTTTTCTTCTTCCTCTTACACTCCACTTAAATACTATTTACAACTTAGATTTATTTCCTCATTTAACCTTTATCCTCTCGAGAGTTCTACCGGCTAGTCATTGTTTTCATTCACTTTCAAAATTTCAACTCCATATCCCTAAGTGTCCCTCCCCTTCCTAGCCAGTAAATTTATAAAAAGAACCCAAAACAAACCAAATCTAGCCATTTATTATCAAAGAAATATGAAGTGACATGAGAGAGTGCTCTCTGAGTTGAGCAGGCTAGTGCTCAGCTCTAAAGTAGGTTGAAACAGTTACCTCTGTCGTTTGTCTATCAGCCAAACGAAATTTACAGAGTGTTAACATTCTGGCGTCGTTGTCGGGGAAAAAATTGAAAATTTTCCCTGGGAAAGAATGACATGGTTGAGTTCTAAGATCTGAGAGCAGCAGACACTTAGGCAGATATTGGTTGTATTTCTGCTTTGGCGACTCCACGCATCAAAAAATTAGTTTGAAGATGATTGCACTAGTAGAAGAATCCATAAATTTAAATTTTCACTGGCGACTCCATTGTCCAAAGACTCAGTAGCCTAAAGATTTTATTGATGACTCCACTACTTCAAGATGGATTACAAATCTGTAAGGTATGCTCAAATGAATCGCTCTCATATTCTTGGCTTTCCAAATCATATTCCTCGCATAGATTGGCAAAAATATTTGCCTAAATTCGAAGATGGGAAAGGAAATGATGTTGCCTTGCACTTGATTAGATTTCACATGCACGTATGTAAGCTAGGGGTTGAATTTCATGAGGATTGTTTGATGAAAATGTTTATGGCTACTCTAGAGGGGAAATCGAGATTATGGTATGAAGGTTTAAAACCAGGCAGCTTATACTCTCTTAAGATTTCCATATAACATTCTTTAAGCATTATGGAGAATCTAATCCTTCATTCTTGATGTTTGAAGATTGTTGTGAGTTTTGTGAACATTTCATTAAGTACCTTGAAAATATTTTTGGTGATGAAGAGTGTATAAATGATGAAATCATAGAAGCCTTTTATGAATATTCATCCCAACTACAAATAGTATCCCCTCCTTTGGTTGAAGATGAAGTTGATAAGAAATTATTGCTATGAGTCATTTTCCTACTCCTGAAATTGATGAAGATATTCAACAAGATTTCCAGCAAGACAAAGTGTTTCAAAGTTGTCTTTCTTCCCCTGCGAATGATGTGGTTGTTCAAATTCTAAGTGGCCTAGACATGGATGAGGATGTTGAAGCTGCATTTATGGAGACTTCAAGCAGTGAAAAAACGAATGACATAGAGTTTCAGGGAGGAAATAAAACAATGTATGTCATGATTCAATCAGAAATACAGAAATATAATGAAGAGGCAGTTGTTTTATTTGATTCCTTTGAAAATCATGGTTTTGAAAATTCCTCCATAGGAACTCTAGACTGTGAAATAGCTCATGTTTTTAGCTTTTCACATCTACAAGAAGATTATGAGCAGGAACTTATTTCCATTCATTCATTTGAAAGTCAAAATGATAGTCCTCAAGCAAATTTCCAGAAGGTTAATAAAACCAAATCAGAATTGTTTGATGAACAAGAAGAGCCTTGATGTACATAATATGGTTGTCATATTCAAAGATGATCAAGAATGAATGAATGTTTTTGTTGATATGCACGGAAGAGTAAACAAACCTATTGCTGCCATTTCATTTGAAAATGTTCTCAGAACTGAAGAAATAGAGCAAGAACAACAAACGCTTATGAATGAGGCTTGTCTTTATGTTTTTGTTCATCAAGAAGAAATGATTTTTCATGGTTTTCAAGATCCTATGGCCATCCTATTATAGTCATCAGTGAAGGAGGAATTTGATTCATTCATAAGCTCAAATTTTGGATTCAATTTTTGTTTTCAGCTACCATCTTTTACATTTGTCTGCCTGCTTAAGAAAAATATGAGCAGAGGAAAATCAGGAAGCCAATTGCTTGATTGGTTGCATTGGCACTTTAGCATCACTTGATCGAGTATTCATTTCAGCAATTTTAGAGTAAATAAAAGGGTGCAAATAAGCTTGATGGTCAAGCATTTTTCAGTTTGGATTTTCAGTAGTATGTACAGTCAGATTTTAGCAATGTATTCAGCATTCAGTCTCCAGTTGAGAGCAATGTGCGGAATTTGGTTTTCAGCGGACACTGGTGAAGGGTCGGAGTAGGGTACACACACATGTTTTGGGAGTATCAGAATGGACCAAGCACCGGGTCTGCGATTTCTTTCCTACCTCACTAGGAAGATAGAATCCCCATGTGGAGCCAATGTTATCACGTGATAATTTGCATTAATTTTTCCAAAGCATCTTGTCCTTGTGCTATCTTTCCACTCAGATTTTAAAACTTTTTCACCAGCTTCGTCAAGCTCCCATCACCTAAATCCTTCACTCGACTGATCATCCAAAATAGTCATGTCCTCCATGAGTCAAAAATTTGGCAAATATCCCAAACCTATATCTAGCCTTAATTCTTATCTAAATCCCTCGGTTCCATCACTTCATTCATTTTTACCCCTTATTATCATATTCGCGTTGAAAATTTCAAATATTCCTTTTATTAAGCTTAAGCACCATTATCCTATCCACAAAGTCATGTGAAAAGCCTCATATTCCCAAAGTCCTTAGAAAATAGAAAAAGGGTTTATTAATATTATTATAAATATTTTTATATTAATATTTGATCCAATATTCAATTTATGACATCACGTCAAATCATGGGCATGAATCTCAATTTATAATGTGGAAAAGTCAAAGGATGGATGGAAGGTGCACATACATATCAAGCGAAGAATTAGCGTGGAGGTTAATTACGTGAAGGCGGGCCGATACGTAAACTAGTGGTTTTTGGTCGGGGAGACACGTCCTTACGTGGTGAATAATGGGGGTAAAAGTGGTGTGGAGTAAGCCACTCCATCCCAAGCTCGATATAAGAAATGCAACCATTTATCATATGGTCTAGGTGCGGCATTTTTCCAGGAGTGCAGTTCAATAATGATTATGGAATTTCCAATAAAAGAAATTCTTCCTCACGGTGAAATTGTTTTACAGAGGTAAACTTTAAATCTTACAAATCAAAGAGATTAATGTTTATTTCCATGGAAAAGAATTAAATGCGAAGATGAACGTGAAAGGAAGACTTGGGTAATTTTTTATCCAAAGGTTTTACAGAAGTAAAAGAAGAAGATTAAAGATGGTAAACAAGACATGGTTTTCAAAACCATGGGAAACAAACCAGTAATGGTTTTCACAGTGAAACGGTAAATTGGAAAAAACAAGACACAGTAAATGTTTTTCACAATAAAATGGTAAATTGGGAAAAACAAGACATGGTTTTCAAAACCATGGGAAGCAAGCAATAAATGGTTTTAAAAACCACGGGCATGAATTAAATTATGGAAATTAATTCTACATGATAGAAAAATATTTGGGATTTTTTTTTTATTCAAACATATTATTCCCAAATATTTAATGATAATATGGATAAATGGAATTAGATTTGAAAGAGTATAAGTGACATTTCAAAGAGAATGTGGCAAAGGAAGGAGTTGAAGCGTTAGAGGATTCGGCAGTTGGATCATGAAACGTTTTTTTCTGAAAACTGTCATTTGTAATCATTGTACTCAGTTTTAGAAGCTGAAACGTTTCAGTCCAGCTATTGTAATCAGTTTCTAAATAAAGGAACTCGAAATTGTATAAATGATAGAGGTTTTGAATGTATTAATATTGGCAAGAGTGCAAGGGCACCTTTTTGTTGTTTCTGAACTTGATTGTAATTTTCTAGAGCTGAATTGAATACATATGTAGAAGCTTTTGAAGTCTCTATGAAAAGATTCTAATGGTGGTGATATGAGTTTTGTCTTCTTTCATTGTATGTATTTCCTATTTTCTTTCATTTCATTTACACTGTCTTTTGTTTAAATTGGAGAGTTAAAAGCCCATAATTCATCTTATGATGCTCTTGGCTTAAGCAATTTAAACTGTGTATATTTCTTCTTAACTAATTCATAATTCATTTCAGTAATGCTCTGATGCAGTGATTTGTTTTCTTCTTCCTCTTACACTCCACTTAAATACTATTTACAACTCAAATTCATTGCCTCATTTAGCCTTTATCCTCTGGAGAGTTCTATCGGCCAGTCATTGTTTTCATTCACTTTCAAAATTTCGACTCCATATCCCTAAGTGTCCCTCCCCTTCCTAGACAACAAATTAAAAAAAAAACAAATACAAATCAAACCAAATCTAGCCACTGATTATCAAAGAAATATCAAGTGACACAAGAGAGCCCTCTCTGAGTTGAGCAGGCTAGTAAGTAGGTTGAAACAGTTACCTCTATCATTTGTCTATCAGTGGCATGAAATTTACAGAGTGCTAACAGTTTCCATAACCATGACTACCATCCATGTTGTTAAATGTATTCTTATTCCCACCTTTAAAGATGGTGGAAGCCATATTTTTGACATACACCAAAGAATTCTTAGGGGAACTAGCCATAGTCCTTCCTCTAGAATCAGAACTAAAATTCTCACCTTAAAGAGATGGATCGATAGATTTCATTTAGCATTCATTAAATTTCGTAATCATCTCTCGTGTCCTCCTTATCTCTATATTAGCACTCAAGCTTATTATGCCTTGGGAGAACCTAGGGAGTTTCAAACTCTTCAGCCTACATATCGAGGTTGGTCCTCGATGTTTTGCACTATCATGAAACTCCACTTCAATCACAGCATCCTCATTATTTCCTCTTCCTTCTTTGAGAACCATGGACCTAGGAAAACACTTGGTCGATCCAAAGGAGATTACATGAGTTTTAAACAAATCATCAAGGTTGTATCTTGGGAATGTAGGTGCCTCCTTTAACTTCTGATGGCTCCAAAAAATGGGTTTGATCATTTAAATGCAAGAAATTCTATATGAAAATACCCAAGAAATAGAAAGGCCCACATGTAAACTATTTTTTCTTACTATAATGAAGGAAAATCCCCCATTTAGTATATTGTCCAACCAATTCCGCTAAAAATATTCCATCACTAACCATCTTAGAAAAGTAAAATGGTTACATGTCAAAACCATATATTTTCATATATATGAAACTGTTTCCCTCAAAATATTGTCCTTTGTTAGTTAGGAAGTTCATTGACTCCAAATTAAGGGCCTTATATTCCCTTCCTAGAATAACCTACTTGAACTTCTCGTGAAACGATCTTGGATTTCATAAAAATGGTATTAGTCTTTGTGCCTCCCGAACAAAGGGTACCTTGAATACATTGGCTCAAAATTCAAATCCATACGCTCTTTGGGAGCTAAACCCTCAAAATTAATACTAGAAACTAGGGCGAATATCAAATATGAAAACATATAAAACTTCTTGGTAGCGAATCAACCTATGTGAAATTATGTTTGAGAACATTTTGCCCCAATCAAAAACCTCCTTTCTAATAGGGTGTAGTAAATGATAAAAACCACATAGTTGCACATGAATGAGTGTTGGAGGGAAAATTCCTTGGTGATTAGGGTGAGATCATTGACAAAGCAATTGAAGAATAATAACTACTTTATAGGATTAATGGGTTATGTTATGTAACTAACTAAGACAACAATAGGAAAAATACATGTGATCAGAAGGTTGAACCATTGTTGTTCTTTTGTGAAGAATACAAATAATATTCCCACAGTTCTAAGTTTTTTCTCTAGGTATACGCACAAATGGAAAAACAATCTTCCTCAAATCCCCTCAAGCATATAAAATATAAACTAAAATAAATGAATAAAGAGATAGCATGAACCTATAATGAACTGGTTCTAACTACAATTAGGTAATTGGTTCAACCTCAAACCATAAAACTAAAAGGAATTAATTGAACATATTGCACCATCATTTGTGGGGGCGGGTGGGAAAAGAAGAGATATCTTCATCAATTAATCAAATGTGAATATCAATAAAACCATATACTTAATCAATGTTACCAACACCTTCTCCACCTGAGTCTAGGTTCCTCATACTTAGACCACTTACCAACTTGTACTTCACATACAATTTCCAACTTTACAATGGATAGGAAAACTAAAATATGTTTTAACCCAACTTAATGTCAAAAAACAAACTAAGAACCAAGAAGTTACAATGAGGGGAAAGCAATAGAAATCCAAGGCAATTCCTCTAGCATATACTCATTCTAATGGGAAGTGCCCCTTCTCCTAACACAAAAGTCTGATTTTTACCATGAAATGGCAATTAAGCTAGTTGGGATTGGAGATTATGGTTATACAAGTGTATAGACTATGTAATCCCTGTCTAGGATCACATTTTGTGCATTTATTGTATTTTTAAAGTCATTTTGAAGGTACTCACATATTTGATGAAGGAGACAAGTAACACAGGAGTTACCTTAAAGAAAGTCACAAGAATTGGATTTGAGACTTAAAAACACATGAAATGACAGGAAGGATGATGACTAGATGGCCAAAGAAGCACCGTTGGTCAAGGGTGACCAAATGAAGCTATAACAATGAGGTGGGTTCCAACCCAATCAAGTGGGAAAATAATCATGACATCTCTCTATAGGGGCCGGTCGATTCAATAATGTCCACTTGATAGAGTTTTCTAGCCTCGTTATTTGGTCATAACATCCATTTTGTCAACATCAAAAATCCACCACCCTTAACACATAGAAAGGTATCAACATCAAACATTTTGAACACCTTGATGGGATTCGGGAGCTTCAACATTTTTCTAAACACGACAAGGGTGAGTAGTACATGAATTTTTCCCTCCCAATCCTACTTGATGATTTTATACTTAGCATAAAACTTGTACACACACCTTTCAACCACCTCATGTAGGTCACAAACTTTAAGAACACATCATGCATTCACTAGCATGGAGGTCCATTGAATGATCTTAAGATTTCCCTCCTTTGGTTTCTCTAAATACCAACAGTATTCCATGGACCAATGGAAATACTTATTTGGTTGCACCAATGAATTGATGGTGTCTCCAATGAACAATGTTATCTTCATTCAAGGTGGCATCCTCCATGAAGTATCCTTGTTGTAACAATGTTTATCCTCTTTGTGTTCACTTCAAAATATATTTAAACAACAAATAATAATAAGTGTTTTGTTGGAAAAAGGAGGAGGGTGGTGGAATTTTTGTCCACCTTTATTGTCATGGGCCAATAATGTGATATTATATCATTCAAGATTGTACACGTTGTCAGCTGGTAGTGAGGAGAGTTTAATACCTTTAATATTAGCTAAATTGGTGGAACCAATGAGAAGACACATCATTGTGTCCTTGAACCACACAATAGGTGACCATGCAAAGCATGAGAGGAGAAATCACAAGGAAATGGAAATGGGAAAGCAGGTTGACGAGGCCATACAAAGCATAAATATGTGATGGGAAAGGCAATGCAGAAAGAGAAATATCGACCATTGTGTGTTGTGTGGAAGGGTAATGTGACACACAATAAGCAAGGATGTTATGGAGTCTTGGGAAAATGTGACACAGAAGGGTGATGTGGAGCAAGGGGAATAGATTGAGTGTTGTGCATCGTGGTGCATATTAAAAAAGGTTGCGGTGCCTACCCTTATGCACCGTGAACCACATGGATGTCATGTTGTGTTATGTGGTGGGAAGGTAAAATATTCCAAGTCGCACTAAAATGCAATATGATTTGGACGTTGTCAACAATGCCACATGTCCAATACTTAGACAAGAAATGAAGTTCTTTAAAAACACAAGACAAGGTACCATGCCAAATAATACAAGGGTCAAAGAGTTATCAAATCAAAGCACTTAGCAGTGGGGAAATGCTTGCTCGAACATGAAAAAGAGGACTTGTGGGTCCTTTCTCATTGTTGGTAAGGAAAACATGTCAACTCTGATTTTGATTGGGGTTTGAATTATGCTAGAGAAGAACAAGATAAGGAGTGGTTTCAACTTGGTTGTGTTGGTAAGTTTCACATCCTGCCATAAATTGTTCAACATCATTCTTCATTTTATTTTCAATAAAAGTTGAAAGAGACAATATTGTGTGTTTTGTGAAAACTCACATGACTAATAGGGGGATGTTGGCACATTAAATATCTCATTGTATAAGAGGACAAACATGTGGTAATCAAACATAGTTCTTAGAAAGGATGATACCATTCGTGATAGTCCAAGGCTAGCACTTCTTGCCATAAAAAAAATGTCTTACCATTATTGAAATATAACATTATCCAGTTTTCATCTAAGCAGAGCTATTGTACCCAATCATCCTAGTGGATTAAGATGGAGTTGAAAGTGGGCGGTTCATCTTGGTGAGATAAAGAAACTACAACAATACTTTTTTACCCTTATTATATATGATCTCAAAATCACGAGTATGAAGATGGTCATTCCACTTTTGTAGCTCATTTGTTAAAGTACCTTGTATCAATGAGTGCTACAAGTTGAGGTGCCCAATTTTAATAAATAAATCATTACCAATGAGGAATTTGTGACACTTGGCCACATACAGAAGTGTGACCAACATTTCTTTGTTCATGCAGCCATGTTTTATCCTTTATGATTGAATTTTCTGCTTTTAAAGGTAATGGGTCTATCATGTTGTGAGCGAATTACACCAAGTCCAAACCTACAAGAATCACACTTTATGACAGAGGGTTACATGAAATTAGGTGTAGAAAGGATTGGGATGAAACTAAGGGATATCTTCGTGATGGGCTCCTAAATTAGCCCATATTTATTTTTTTTGTATAAATAATTACCCCTAGAACATTCATGTTTTGTCCATTATTTGGCCCAGTACTTGCTAAATCGACCAACCTTGTAGCCATGACATTGTGTTGATTAATATTTTAACACTAGTTTACTTTGGTTGCATTTTATGAGATTGACATGAGAAAATGCTTGATTTTTCCTATTTCTGATGAGTATGGGTTTGTGAGATGATTGTGAATGATTTATTCTATGTAGCTTTAACCCCTATGGCTATGGAAAAGTTGCTTTGCTTATTTTAAGCTTTGATCTTGCCTTTGACATTTTTCCTAGCTATAGGCAAGACGAGGATGAGCTAATATGTGTGAAACAATGTGATGGAGAAGGAAACACTTTGCTAGTAAAGAAATAGAGAATCAACCGGTTGGCCCTAGTAGCATGAGAGAAAAAGTATTTGGGGCTGCAGAGACATGTTCCACAATGATCTAGTCCAAGGCAGAAGGGAGATGACCATGCACTTTGCAACAGACCATTGGAAGTAGCAGATTGATGAGAAGACTGGCACCATGAGTTCTCCAACATACCTCTTACCCTACCCCAACAAGGAGGGAGACAACCATGCACTCCAAAACAATCATTTAACACAACAGATCAAGAGAAGGAATGGTGCCACAAATCCTCCAAGAATATCTATGTTCTTGTGCCAAATGGAGATAATGCAACCAAGGATCCCATTCCTCAACAAACCACATTAACTAGTGAAGGATGAATTGACGATTTTGGGGATAATACAACTAGTTCATAGCCTAGATTTCCTCAGTGGTGATCCAAATCTCTCTTATTATAAATATGCTCATTTGTAGCTTTGTCGGAGTAGATAGACATAGGTTTGAGTTTGCTTACAACCATGGTTGAAAGTGCTACATATTGTAGTTTGTAATTTTGAATATTTTTTAATGTTGAATATTTTTTATGAAATAAAGAGTTAATTCGAGTTGTAAAGAAGGGATTCACTAGTCCTCCTTGGACAAGGCCCACTTGAAGGGGATACTCGTGAATGCACATTTAGGTTTTTTGTGCATTGCATATGTAGTTTATGGTGTGAATGTTTCTATTTTCTGTAGCTAGAACATTTTTCTTATCTTTGTTAATGTGATTTATCCCTTCACTAGCATGTCGTGAACCTATGATTGGTAGGGGATATAGTGTGTGATTCAACACATTGTAGAATAGGTTTATCTTTTAGCATTGATTAACTTTTAGTTTCCATTTCCTTTATGTAGCATTGAGCATTTAGATTTTACTTTACTTTCAACAATGATGTTTAATTCTAAAGGATATAAGGAGTTATGTAGCATCGACTAGTAAGCCCTAAGACATTCCATGTCTGTAAGAATTATTCTGTAGAGTTTTGGTTATCTGTTAATGGTAGCTACATGTTGTGGTTATCTGCTAATGGTAGCTACATATTAATCATATATCTTTATTTTCTAAAAATTAAAAGAACACAAAATTCATTCTAGTAGCTCATTTCTACACTTGATGATTGCATAAACTTTGCACAATGCTTCACAAGTCTACGATTCCCCTGGTTGATAATTTAAGTGTGATTACTCGAGATTCAATAGCCTTTATTTCTGCAATGTTTGAGCTCATTGTTGACTCATATTTCGTCCACCTATTTATAGAGCTTGCAAAGTATTGCAAAGATAATATCCCTATAGTTATGGTTGTGGTTATCTGCTAATGGTAGCTACATATTAATCATATAGTTTTATTTTCTAAAAATTAAAAGAACACAAAATTCATTCTAGTAGCTCATTTCTACACTTGATGATTGCATAAACTTTGCACAATGCTTCACATGTCTACGATTCCCCTGGTTGATAATTTAAGTGTGATTACTCGAGATTCAATAGCCTTTATTTCTGCAATGCTTGAGCTCATTGTTGACTCATATTTCGTCCACCTATTTATAGAGCTTGCAAAGTATTGCAAAGATAATATCCCTATGTGAAGTTTAAAACTAAATTAGGTGGGGTCCTCTAGTAAAAGTATTGAAGTTGGTTGATTACATTGCACTTGTATATGGCACAAACTTTTATCAACCTTTTTTATGGATTATTGTTCTATTATGTAATATGGTTTTAGTCTAAGATGCTTCCTTACGCATGATATTAAAGGGATATTGTTTTAAGGGTCATAGAAAAATGTTATTGCACTTACATTAGAAGAAGCATGTTATCATTATGGAAAGGCAATGTTATTTATTTGGCATGAAACATATGGTGTTATGATTCTTGATACAACACACTTGGTGATGTGTTATGGTTTTCTTTGGTTTATATACCTCACATCACTCGATGGCATTGAAGGTTTATATTGAGATTCATGGGAAAAGAAATGCTACGGTACTTATAAAGAGGGAATGATATTTTTCTCACACAAAAGCCACATTATGGCATAAAAAGGTGATGTATGAGGGGTAATGTTTGTTTTAATACGGCACACATGATTGATTATATACAATTTTGTTTGCATACCTCACATCTCTCGATTGCACTAGCCTTGGTTTTGTTGTGATGACATTTGATAATGGTTATTATTATGTCTCGACACTTATGGGACCTTGGGTTATGATGTGAGACTGATGTATAAGGTTGGCGAGTTGGCCATTAAGTAAAGCCATGCATTTAATTTGAAACGAGTGGGGCAGCAATGCCACCAAATTCGTAATCTACCACCCTTTGAATTTGTTAGGGTTGCTCACTCACTCATTTGGTTTTCAAAGGATTTTATATGGAGGCCATGTTGTTGTGTTTTTCTCAAACTAAACTGTACCTAGTCGTTGCACAATAGATTTGAGGTTCATACCTATATAAAATAAAATTCTAGGACAAGGAAAGTACCCAAGTCGTTTTTAAGCATTATTGTAGCTTCATTTCATTGATAAACGAGTTAACTTGGCACAAATGTAAGTTGGTT
>JZKD02S0291231.1:0-20134 GCA_000966675.3 Picea glauca | reverse complement strand
AGGGGGCGAGTTGCTTTGAGTATATATACTTAGTTTTTATATTTTGTAATGGTCGATGGTAGAGAAAAGCTACCTAATTGTAAAGTTTTAACGAACTCTCTAGTTATCTGGCTATGTATATGCATTTGAAACTTCTTGTTTGATGACAGTTATCTTTCTTACTTCCTCTGGTTTCCCTCTAACGCTGAACGAGTTCATGGTTGAATGATTCACTTGAACTATTGTGACTGCATTATGATGAAAGTTTGATTACAATGTTGTTATAATACCTTCTAGTTTTTGTGAGATTTAAATTCAAGAAGTTCTTGTGTTTAAATTTTTCCTCGTGTTTCCGAAAGAGTTGATGTCCTTGCCAGACCTCTGCATTTTCTCATCGAATTCTTCCTCCTACTCACCCTTAATACAGATTACTGTTTGAGGTTAAACCAAGACCTCACCTGCTCGTGCATATCAATCCAATTTTCTTATTTAAAATGATATTTTCTTGAGACTGCACCCATTTGACCCCTTTTTAATCAATTTGTGACATAAAATCTGATGGGTATCACGCTTACCTCTACCACAATCCAGGGGTGACTTCTGGTGCTAACATTTCTGGTGCCGCTACTAGGGATGAAATTGAATATTTTCCCTGGGATTAAACGACAAAGCTTACTGGTTCTGAAGGTGCATCAGAATGTAGTACATCAAATATTGCAGTTGTGTACCTGGTGAGTCCACTATGGTGACTATGTTGAAGCAGATCCACTGGCGACTCCACTTTTTTAGCTGTGGCTTCTAGAAGCAAAAACATGAGGTCCACTCCACAGCTGCCTTTAGCAACACCTAAAGCTGACCTAGATAAAATTATCAGAAAGGGAAAGGCCCCTCGAGAAGGAAATTCTATTGTTGAACTAGGTATTTCTGATGATTTTCGTGGTCCTTATTTAGAAACTCCAATTTCTTCTTCTCATTCCCTTGTTATAACTTCTGTTGGAGTTTCCTGAACTTTAAATTTTGGGAGTGTTCTTGTTGAGTTTTCCTCTCCTGGTCTGGGATTGGAGGGAGAAATCCTTGTCACTCCTCTCTCTCTTGAAATTATACTGTGGCTTAGACCCAAGACCTCTAAATATTTTCCCACCACAGGCTTTACCACCCCTCCTTCTATTACGGTTGCTGCTGCACAAAGAGAACCCCCTACTCCCTTAAGCCCTATAGCCTTTTCTTCAAATCCTCTATTGTTTCCCTTTCCTCCCAGAAGCTCAGTTCCATTCTCCCTTGTTCAAACCCCATCTCCTCCTAATTCTCCTCCACCTATCATCCCTATGGTAGGTGCTAATCCTCCTAGAAACAAAATGGATGCCATAGTAGCTGCTAGATATGCCCCCCTGGGCTTGCCTCAGCCTCTTAATGCCCTCCCAGCCGGTGGCTACCTTAAGAAACTACCTAAGTTTACAGGGGAGGGATATATAACTACAGAGAAGCACCTTGTAGCTTTCTATAGTTATGATGATAACTATGCCATAGTAGACAAACATGTGTGGGAGTTTTGTTCACAGTCTTGATGGAGAATCCAAAAAATGGTTCAGAGCTATGGCTCTTGGATCCATCATTGGGATTGAGGATCTTGATGATGTTTTCTTGAGACAATGGGGGGATAAAAAGGACTTCATGTATTATATCACAGATTTTGGGTCCCTAAAAAGGAAAGACAAAGATTATGTCTCTGACTTCTCCAAAAGGTTCAAAAGGATGTACAATAAAATCTCCGCTGAGATAAAGCCTACAAAGACCTCTGCCAAGATTACCTATGCCAGTGATTTTGACCCTGACTTCTGCCTCCTGTTAATAGAGAGAAGAGCTACTTCCTTGAATCACATGCAATATGCAACCCTGGAAGTAGAGTCTAACATAATGGAAGTTTACCGACTCAAGAATAAGATTGATAGAGACAGAGGAAGGGGAAGATATGAAGTCTCAACCTCCAGTTCCTCTTCCCCTCCCCCTCAAATGGATGAAGTAACCAAGTTACTAAAGTCACTTTCGGCTAGAATGGAAAGGTTGGAATTAGAAGGGAAGCAGACATACAAAAATCCTCAAAATATTAATAACAAAGGCAACTTCAAGAGGCCGAATAACAATGCTCCTCAGATTATGCCAAGGGAACAAAGGAATAGAGATAGGAATGATTAGAAAATTCAAACCCCCCTTCAAAACAACCTTGTTATTGATGAGGAAAGGGAAAAAGAGGAGCTTGACCCTGCAATTCACTGTATTGGAGACACCTCCCCATTTCCCCATTTGACTCAATCCACATACGAGGAGTCCCTCATATATAGACAAATAAATGAGTTAAGTAAGGGTGAGAAGGAAAGTAATGGCCCCAAAAAATACAACCTCCATTCTAAGAAGAGAGAAGGGAAGTCTGACGTCCCTGATCAGCCCTCTAGAGAAGAAAATCTTGCTAGAGAGACAGTGAAAAGCAGCAAAGAAAAGAAAGCTCAGAATCCCCCACCCATAGCCAAAGATCTTGTCCCATAGGTGAGAGAAATTATGAATCCCCCTTCCCATTTTAACTTTGAGCATGAAATTCAGAAGATCAGAATCCCTGTTCCCCTTTCAGAGCTAGTCATGCACGAAGACTTCAAACAGTCCCTCTCTACACTATTGTAGTCCGAGCCACCCCGTCATTCCACAGACTCAGTAAATCTCCAAGATGAAAAGCTGATAGTCATCCTAGGTCATATGGTAGAAGATAAAGATGATTCATCCCCTCCCTTCTACACATCATTGAACATACATGACAAGGTGTTTCATAATTGTCTGATGGACTCCAAGGCATCTCATAACCTCATGCCCAAAACTGTCATGAAAGAACTCAGATTAGAAATAAAAAAAGATTACCATGATTTATATTATTTTGATTCGAGGAGAGTGCAATGTCTTGGGGTCATCAAGGATCTAGTGGTGACATTGTTCTAGCTGCCCATGAAAAGTGTGGTAATGGATATTGTGGTGGCTGACGTTCCTCCCAAGTTCGGCATGCTGTTGTCAAGATATTGGATAAAATGACTTGGGGGAACATTGTAGATGGACCTCACATATGCTACCATTCCAGTGTTCAGAGGGGATCATATGAGAATTTACAGAGAGGCTCAGTTGGCCTACATTATCAGTGATGAAGTAGACCCCACCAGTCATCCTATCATTTCCCTAGATACTGATTTAGGATCCAACTTATTGCAGCTCACCGATGCCCCTGAACCCCCTCTTGAGATCATAAAGTCCAATACTCTCGGTGAATATTCTCCTCCAATTACCTTTATGTGGAAGATGTTTTTCAATGGAGCCTCTTCTAGGGAAGGTGCTGGTGCAGGAGTGGTTTTTGTGTCACCTTGTCATGAAACCATATCCTTGTCATACAAATGAGAGTTTGAAACTACCAATAATGTGGCAGAATATGAAGCTCTTGTTTTAGGTTTGAGGGCTGTAAAGGACATGGAAATCAAAGGGATGGCAGTGTTCGGGGATGCCGAGTTGATTTTCCANAGGGGGCGAGTTGCTTTGAGTATATATACTTAGTTTTTATATTTTGTAATGGTCGATGGTAGAGAAAAGCTACCTAATTGTAAAGTTTTAACGAACTCTCTAGTTATCTGGCTATGTATATGCATTTGAAACTTCTTGTTTGATGACAGTTATCTTTCTTACTTCCTCTGGTTTCCCTCTAACGCTGAACGAGTTCATGGTTGAATGATTCACTTGAACTATTGTGACTGCATTATGATGAAAGTTTGATTACAATGTTGTTATAATACCTTCTAGTTTTTGTGAGATTTAAATTCAAGAAGTTCTTGTGTTTAAATTTTTCCTCGTGTTTCCGAAAGAGTTGATGTCCTTGCCAGACCTCTGCATTTTCTCATCGAATTCTTCCTCCTACTCACCCTTAATACAGATTACTGTTTGAGGTTAAACCAAGACCTCACCTGCTCGTGCATATCAATCCAATTTTCTTATTTAAAATGATATTTTCTTGAGACTGCACCCATTTGACCCCTTTTTAATCAATTTGTGACATAAAATCTGATGGGTATCACGCTTACCTCTACCACAATCCAGGGGTGACTTCTGGTGCTAACATTTCTGGTGCCGCTACTAGGGATGAAATTGAATATTTTCCCTGGGATTAAACGACAAAGCTTACTGGTTCTGAAGGTGCATCAGAATGTAGTACATCAAATATTGCAGTTGTGTACCTGGTGAGTCCACTATGGTGACTATGTTGAAGCAGATCCACTGGCGACTCCACTTTTTTAGCTGTGGCTTCTAGAAGCAAAAACATGAGGTCCACTCCACAGCTGCCTTTAGCAACACCTAAAGCTGACCTAGATAAAATTATCAGAAAGGGAAAGGCCCCTCGAGAAGGAAATTCTATTGTTGAACTAGGTATTTCTGATGATTTTCGTGGTCCTTATTTAGAAACTCCAATTTCTTCTTCTCATTCCCTTGTTATAACTTCTGTTGGAGTTTCCTGAACTTTAAATTTTGGGAGTGTTCTTGTTGAGTTTTCCTCTCCTGGTCTGGGATTGGAGGGAGAAATCCTTGTCACTCCTCTCTCTCTTGAAATTATACTGTGGCTTAGACCCAAGACCTCTAAATATTTTCCCACCACAGGCTTTACCACCCCTCCTTCTATTACGGTTGCTGCTGCACAAAGAGAACCCCCTACTCCCTTAAGCCCTATAGCCTTTTCTTCAAATCCTCTATTGTTTCCCTTTCCTCCCAGAAGCTCAGTTCCATTCTCCCTTGTTCAAACCCCATCTCCTCCTAATTCTCCTCCACCTATCATCCCTATGGTAGGTGCTAATCCTCCTAGAAACAAAATGGATGCCATAGTAGCTGCTAGATATGCCCCCCTGGGCTTGCCTCAGCCTCTTAATGCCCTCCCAGCCGGTGGCTACCTTAAGAAACTACCTAAGTTTACAGGGGAGGGATATATAACTACAGAGAAGCACCTTGTAGCTTTCTATAGTTATGATGATAACTATGCCATAGTAGACAAACATGTGTGGGAGTTTTGTTCACAGTCTTGATGGAGAATCCAAAAAATGGTTCAGAGCTATGGCTCTTGGATCCATCATTGGGATTGAGGATCTTGATGATGTTTTCTTGAGACAATGGGGGGATAAAAAGGACTTCATGTATTATATCACAGATTTTGGGTCCCTAAAAAGGAAAGACAAAGATTATGTCTCTGACTTCTCCAAAAGGTTCAAAAGGATGTACAATAAAATCTCCGCTGAGATAAAGCCTACAAAGACCTCTGCCAAGATTACCTATGCCAGTGATTTTGACCCTGACTTCTGCCTCCTGTTAATAGAGAGAAGAGCTACTTCCTTGAATCACATGCAATATGCAACCCTGGAAGTAGAGTCTAACATAATGGAAGTTTACCGACTCAAGAATAAGATTGATAGAGACAGAGGAAGGGGAAGATATGAAGTCTCAACCTCCAGTTCCTCTTCCCCTCCCCCTCAAATGGATGAAGTAACCAAGTTACTAAAGTCACTTTCGGCTAGAATGGAAAGGTTGGAATTAGAAGGGAAGCAGACATACAAAAATCCTCAAAATATTAATAACAAAGGCAACTTCAAGAGGCCGAATAACAATGCTCCTCAGATTATGCCAAGGGAACAAAGGAATAGAGATAGGAATGATTAGAAAATTCAAACCCCCCTTCAAAACAACCTTGTTATTGATGAGGAAAGGGAAAAAGAGGAGCTTGACCCTGCAATTCACTGTATTGGAGACACCTCCCCATTTCCCCATTTGACTCAATCCACATACGAGGAGTCCCTCATATATAGACAAATAAATGAGTTAAGTAAGGGTGAGAAGGAAAGTAATGGCCCCAAAAAATACAACCTCCATTCTAAGAAGAGAGAAGGGAAGTCTGACGTCCCTGATCAGCCCTCTAGAGAAGAAAATCTTGCTAGAGAGACAGTGAAAAGCAGCAAAGAAAAGAAAGCTCAGAATCCCCCACCCATAGCCAAAGATCTTGTCCCATAGGTGAGAGAAATTATGAATCCCCCTTCCCATTTTAACTTTGAGCATGAAATTCAGAAGATCAGAATCCATGTTCCCCTTTCAGAGCTAGTCATGCACGAAGACTTCAAACAGTCCCTCTCTACACTATTGTAGTCCGAGCCACCCCGTCATTCCACAGACTCAGTAAATCTCCAAGATGAAAAGATGATAGTCATCCTAGGTCATATGGTAGAAGATAAAGATGATTCATCCCCTCCCTTCTACACATCATTGAACATACATGACAAGGTGTTGCATAATTGTCTGATGGACTCCAGGGCATCTCATAACCTCATGCCCAAAACTGTCATGAAAGAACTCAGATTAGAAATAAAAAAAGATTACCATGATTTATATTCTTTTGATTTGAGGAGAGTGCAATGTCTTGGGGTCATCAAGGATCTAGTGGTGACATTGTTCTAGCTGCCCATGAAAAGTGTGGTCATGGATATTGTGGTGGCTGACGTTCCTCCCAAGTTCGGCATGCTGTTGTCAAGATATTGGATAAAATGACTTGGGGGAACATTGTAGATGGACCTCACATATGCTACCATTCCAGTGTTCAGAGGGGATCATATGAGAATTTACAGAGAGGCTCAGTTGGCCTACATTATCAGTGATGAAGTAGACCCCACCAGTCATCCTATCATTTCCCTAGATACTGATTTAGGATCCAACTTATTGCAGCTCACCGATGCCCCTGAACCCCCTCTTGAGATCATAAAGTCCAATACTCTCGGTGAATATTCTCCTCCAATTACCTTTATGTGGAAGATGTTTTTCAATGGAGCCTCTTCTAGGGAAGGTGCTGGTGCAGGAGTGGTTTTTGTGTCACCTTGTCATGAAACCATATCCTTGTCATACAAATGAGAGTTTGAAACTACCAATAATGTGGCAGAATATGAAGCTCTTGTTTTAGGTTTGAGGGCTGTAAAGGACATGGAAATCAAAGGGATGGCAGTGTTCGGGGATGCCGAGTTGATTTTCCAGCAGATCAGAAAGGCTTATCAGGTCAAGCACCCTCGGCTCAGAAGTTACAGAAATGAAGTATGGGACCTGATTGACATCTTTTTCTTGGCCTTCAACATTTTATTTGTTCCCAGAGAGGAAAATGTCATGGCCGATTCTATGGTTGTCTCAGCAAGCCAGTTCAGGATCCCACTACCGCCTAAGCTCAGGTATGCTGTTGATATTAAATATAGACGCTCTGTACCTGATAATATCAAGCATTGGAAGGTGTTCAAAGATGATCTTGAAATCAAAAGATTTCTTGATTCGATTGACGAGTTCTCTACATTACACATTTTTCAGGATCATGATTCCAAGGGTGACCCTCCGCCTCAAGCATTTTTGAATAAAATTGCTAATCACCATATTTTTCAACTGCCTAACAATCACATTCCAAAGGGCCTGGTTCCTCTAGAAAGGTTGTTCGATGGGAACAATGTGGCGGTAAAGATTAAAGGCCCAACTAAGACTGTTGATGTAGTTGAGTGCAACATTGGTACAGAGGAGGATCCAAAGTTTGTTAAGGTGTTAAGAATCCTGTCAAGGAAGAAGAGGGTCGAATATGCTAAGTTATTAAAATAATTTGCTGATGTGTTTTCCTAGACCTATGAGGACCTCAGGACATATAACACTAGCATTATTGAGCATAAGATCCCATTGAAGGAGGAGTCCAAACCGNATGGATATTGTGGTGGCTGACGTTCCTCCCAAGTTCGGCATGCTGTTGTCAAGATATTGGATAAAATGACTTGGGGGAACATTGTAGATGGACCTCACATATGCTACCATTCCAGTGTTCAGAGGGGATCATATGAGAATTTACAGAGAGGCTCAGTTGGCCTACATTATCAGTGATGAAGTAGACCCCACCAGTCATCCTATCATTTCCCTAGATACTGATTTAGGATCCAACTTATTGCAGCTCACCGATGCCCCTGAACCCCCTCTTGAGATCATAAAGTCCAATACTCTCGGTGAATATTCTCCTCCAATTACCTTTATGTGGAAGATGTTTTTCAATGGAGCCTCTTCTAGGGAAGGTGCTGGTGCAGGAGTGGTTTTTGTGTCACCTTGTCATGAAACCATATCCTTGTCATACAAATGAGAGTTTGAAACTACCAATAATGTGGCAGAATATGAAGCTCTTGTTTTAGGTTTGAGGGCTGTAAAGGACATGGAAATCAAAGGGATGGCAGTGTTCGGGGATGCCGAGTTGATTTTCCAACAGATCAGAAAGGCTTATCAGGTCAAGCACCCTCAGCTCAGAAGTTACAGAAATGAAGTATGGGACCTGATTGACAACTTTTTCTTGGCCTTCAACATTTTATTTGTTCCCAGAGAGGAAAATGTCATGGCCGATTCTTTGGTTGTCTCAGCAAGCCAGTTCGGGATCCCACTACCGCCTAAGCTCAGGTATGATGTTGATATTAAATATAGGTGCTCTGTACCTGATAATATCAAGTATTGGAAGGTGTTCAAAGATGATCTTGAAATCAAAATATTTCTTGATTCGATTGACGAGTTCTCTACATTACACATTTTTCAGGATCATGATTCTAAGGGTGACCCTCCCCCTCAAGCATTTTTGAATAAAATTGCTAATCACTATATTGTTCAACTGCCTAACAATCACATTCCAAAGGGGCTGGTTCCTCTAGAAAGGTTGTTCGATGGGAACAATGTGGTGGTAAAGATTAAAGGCCCAACTAAGACTGTTGATGTAGTTGAGTGCAACATTGGTACATAGGAGGATCCAAAGTTTGTTAAGGTGTTAAGAATCCTGTCAAGGAAGAAGAGGGTCGAATATGCTAATTTATTAAAATAATTTGCAGATGTGTTTTCCTAGACCTATGAGGACCTCAAGACATATAACACTAGCATTATTGAGCATAAGATCCCATTGAAGGAGGAGTCCAAACCATTTAGGCAGAAATCAAGACAAATAAATCCTATGCTGCTACTTATTATGGAGAAGGAGGTAAAGAAGATGATGGATGCCCAAATCATCGTTCCTTTGAGATATTCAGAGTGGGTGGCCAACCTGGTCTCGGTGAGAAATAAAAGTGGGGAAATTAGACTTTGTGTCGATTTCAGGAACCTGAACATGAGCTCAAAGAAACACAATTACCCCTTGCTGAAAATGGAATGAATATTACAAAGGGTAATTGTCTCATCAAGGGTATCCATGATTAACAATTTTTTGGGATACAATCAGATCTCAGTCCCGCTTGAGGATAGAGAAAAAACAGCCTTCACCACTCCTTGGGGTACAATCATGTATGCCAAAATGCCCTTTGGATCGATGAACGCAGGATAAACCTTCCAGAGAGCCATGAATATCACTTTCATTGGAGAAAATGACAAGTTTTTGGTTATCTATCTGGATGATATTACAGTCTTCTCCAAATCAGATAGAGAGCACTGTGAGCATTTAAAAAGGGTATTCCTGAAATGCAGGAAATTTGGTCTCTCCTTAAATCCCAAGAAATCGTTGTTTTCCATGGAGGGAAAATTATTGGGGCATATAGTATCTGCTGAGGGAGTAATAATTGATCCTAGAAGGGTGGAAGAAATCCAAGCCTTGTCACTCTCGAGATCTAAGAAAGAAGTCCAATATTTCTTGGGGAAAGTCAATTTTTTGAGAAGGTTTGTTTCAAATTTCGCTGAATTGGTGAAGCATATCACAACCATGCTCAGGAAGGGGAACGAAGTGAAATGGACTTTTGAGTCCAGAGAATGCTTCAACCAAATTAAGAAGGCACTGATTGAGGCACCTGTGCTGATCAATCCCGATTATTCCAAGGATTTCCTAATTTTTTCCTTTGCTTCATATGATACAATAGTGACTGTTTTGTTGCAGAAAAATGTTGAAGGGATAGAACAACCTATTTCCTTTTTCAGCAGAGCATTGAGGGATGCATAGATCAGATATGGCATCATGGAGACACAGGTTTATGCCTTGGTGAAATATCTCAAAGCTTTTAGAGTCTATGTTTTGAATTCGAAGATCATTGCATATGTTCCTTCAGCTTCTGTGAAGGACAATCTCATTCAACTTGACATAGACAGGAGAAGGAGCAAGTGGATCGCCAAGATCCTTGAATTCAATCTGTAAGTAAAACCCACAAAGCTAGTTAAAGGTGAAGGTTTAGCCAAGTTATTGGCTGAATCTAATTGTAAATATTTGGGGGTTAACTTCATCAAAACTTGCTCAGAAAACCAGCAGGCTGAGGCATTTGATATAAGTATTCAGGACAACCCTCCATTGGTAGAATGCACTTGGTATGAAGACATTAAATATTTTCTGTAGGAGTTGCGACCTCCAGATGGTATGGGAAGGAACAAAGAAAGATCTTTAAAGCTCAAAGCAACCAGATATTTTCTTATCGACCAGGTTCTGTATTGGAAGGATCCTCTAGGAGTGATTTTAAGATGTCTAGACCCACATGAGGCCCAAAAGATTATATTTGAGTTCCACGACAACCTATGTGGGGGACATCATTTCTGGAAAACCACCGCCTACAAAGTTCTTAGGGCTAGGTACTAATGGCCTACCTTAATCACCGACGTCTGTGCGAAATTCATGGCTTGTATCAAATGTCAGAATTTTTTTGAAAAGAAGCAACTCAAGTCTCTGCCATTGAATCCTGTACTAGCTTCAAGACCCTTTCAACAGTGGGGTCTGGACTTTATTGGGGAGATTCATCCTCCTTCAAGTGGTCAAAATAGGTGGATCCTAATTGCGACAGATTATTTCACCAAGTGGATAGAGGCTATCCCCACAAGGAACGCTTCTCATAAGGTGATCATTGGTTTTCTGGAGGATATTATGGTAAGGTTTGGGTGCCCAACTAGAATCGTCACTAACAATGTTGCATCCTTCAAAGTTGAAACATTGATTAGGTTTTGTGAGCAATTCAGAATTGCACTAATTCACTCTACCCCCTACTATCCACAAGGTCATGGATTAGCAGAATCCTCTAACAAAATCCTGGTAAATATCATCAAAATATTGCTAGAGGATAATAAGAAACCATGGGATTCAAAGCTCAAATTTTCTTTGTGGGCTGATAGAGTGACAACAAAGCAGTCCCTGTCATCTCTCTTTTCCAGTGTGTATATGGGATTGAATTAGTTTTTCCTTCTCATCTCGCCTTGCTTGTGGTGAAGTTCTTCCAAGACTGACAGGAAGAGCCTGGAGAAGTTCTTCCAAGACCGATAGGAAGAGCCTGATGACATGATCAGAAGAATTCATCAACTGGTAGAAGTGCAGTAGGAAAGAGAGAAACTTCTAGACAAAGTGCATCACTAACAATAGAAAATCAAGCAGACCTTTGACAGGAAGAGAAATAAGGAGGATTTCCAGCTAGGAGATCTGGTACTCAAATGGGATGCCCCTAATAAGGACAGGGGAAAGAATGGAAAACTTGAATCCCTTTCGATTGGCCCCTTCCAAATCTCTGAGAAGTTCCAAAATAACACTTACATCTTGAAATATTTGGAGGGAGACAAAGTCTTTGGTGGCCCTGCAAATGGGCACTTCTTGAAAATGTTTTTTGTTTAAAGTTGTAGTTAGCATCCTATCATTGTAAATACCATTCATGTTTCATGTTTAATTTGTCTTGCTTCTAATAGAAGACTCCACAACCCAACACTAAGGCACTAAAGCCATAAAATGATTTCTTAGAGACTCGCAGGGATGAATATATCCCCCATGGAGACTAATGTTAGCACATAAACTTGTCAAGGTCTTTAGACTTGTGTTTCCTGCCTAGGTTTGTAATTTTGTCTGTCTTTCCTCCCTGTGTAGACTCGATGATAATTTTTATTCTCGTCTTGTGGTTTTCCTTCCGTTTTTCTTCATCTAGTTGATCAACCTATTTTCCTTGTCAGACTGCCTGAAAGCCATCGACCATAAGCCTTTCTATTTTCCCTAGGGTCGATGCATTTCTCCCTTTGCCTTTGGCACTGATCCTCTTATTCTCCCTGAGCCTCCAGCCAGTCACCCAGGTAATCGTTCATAGGCCGCAACACTTGAAGTGGTTTGATGAAGACACAAATCAAATGAGTGAGCAAGTTAATTATTCAATGAAGGCAAGTGAGCGTGGGAATCAGGAGTTCAAAATGTTGTAAATCTGTTCAATAAGGATCGCGAAGTCTTCGATTCACAAAAAAGTAAATCTGGGCTGTCCAATTGTGAGGAGCCGAGGGTCGTTGATATGACATCAACGAATTTCAGAGGATCAAGAATCGAGAGTTCGGGGTTCTTGTCATAAAGGTGCATCCATAGCCTGAAGTCCCGAGACCCGAAATGCTGATGTGATTTGGGCCATCCGATCAAAGGAGATGCGTGGCACCCAATATGAGGGATCNTTGAAACTACCAATAATGTGGCAGAATATGAAGCTCTTGTTTTAGGTTTGAGGGCTGTAAAGGACATGGAAATCAAAGGGATGGCAGTGTTCGGGGATGCCGAGTTGATTTTCCAACAGATCAGAAAGGCTTATCAGGTCAAGCACCCTCAGCTCAGAAGTTACAGAAATGAAGTATGGGACCTGATTGACAACTTTTTCTTGGCCTTCAACATTTTATTTGTTCCCAGAGAGGAAAATGTCATGGCCGATTCTTTGGTTGTCTCAGCAAGCCAGTTCGGGATCCCACTACCGCCTAAGCTCAGGTATGATGTTGATATTAAATATAGGTGCTCTGTACCTGATAATATCAAGTATTGGAAGGTGTTCAAAGATGATCTTGAAATCAAAATATTTCTTGATTCGATTGACGAGTTCTCTACATTACACATTTTTCAGGATCATGATTCTAAGGGTGACCCTCCCCCTCAAGCATTTTTGAATAAAATTGCTAATCACTATATTGTTCAACTGCCTAACAATCACATTCCAAAGGGGCTGGTTCCTCTAGAAAGGTTGTTCGATGGGAACAATGTGGTGGTAAAGATTAAAGGCCCAACTAAGACTGTTGATGTAGTTGAGTGCAACATTGGTACATAGGAGGATCCAAAGTTTGTTAAGGTGTTAAGAATCCTGTCAAGGAAGAAGAGGGTCGAATATGCTAATTTATTAAAATAATTTGCAGATGTGTTTTCCTAGACCTATGAGGACCTCAAGACATATAACACTAGCATTATTGAGCATAAGATCCCATTGAAGGAGGAGTCCAAACCATTTAGGCAGAAATCAAGACAAATAAATCCTATGCTGCTACTTATTATGGAGAAGGAGGTAAAGAAGATGATGGATGCCCAAATCATCGTTCCTTTGAGATATTCAGAGTGGGTGGCCAACCTGGTCTCGGTGAGAAATAAAAGTGGGGAAATTAGACTTTGTGTCGATTTCAGGAACCTGAACATGAGCTCAAAGAAACACAATTACCCCTTGCTGAAAATGGAATGAATATTACAAAGGGTAATTGTCTCATCAAGGGTATCCATGATTAACAATTTTTTGGGATACAATCAGATCTCAGTCCCGCTTGAGGATAGAGAAAAAACAGCCTTCACCACTCCTTGGGGTACAATCATGTATGCCAAAATGCCCTTTGGATCGATGAACGCAGGATAAACCTTCCAGAGAGCCATGAATATCACTTTCATTGGAGAAAATGACAAGTTTTTGGTTATCTATCTGGATGATATTACAGTCTTCTCCAAATCAGATAGAGAGCACTGTGAGCATTTAAAAAGGGTATTCCTGAAATGCAGGAAATTTGGTCTCTCCTTAAATCCCAAGAAATCGTTGTTTTCCATGGAGGGAAAATTATTGGGGCATATAGTATCTGCTGAGGGAGTAATAATTGATCCTAGAAGGGTGGAAGAAATCCAAGCCTTGTCACTCTCGAGATCTAAGAAAGAAGTCCAATATTTCTTGGGGAAAGTCAATTTTTTGAGAAGGTTTGTTTCAAATTTCGCTGAATTGGTGAAGCATATCACAACCATGCTCAGGAAGGGGAACGAAGTGAAATGGACTTTTGAGTCCAGAGAATGCTTCAACCAAATTAAGAAGGCACTGATTGAGGCACCTGTGCTGATCAATCCCGATTATTCCAAGGATTTCCTAATTTTTTCCTTTGCTTCATATGATACAATAGTGACTGTTTTGTTGCAGAAAAATGTTGAAGGGATAGAACAACCTATTTCCTTTTTCAGCAGAGCATTGAGGGATGCATAGATCAGATATGGCATCATGGAGACACAGGTTTATGCCTTGGTGAAATATCTCAAAGCTTTTAGAGTCTATGTTTTGAATTCGAAGATCATTGCATATGTTCCTTCAGCTTCTGTGAAGGACAATCTCATTCAACTTGACATAGACAGGAGAAGGAGCAAGTGGATCGCCAAGATCCTTGAATTCAATCTGTAAGTAAAACCCACAAAGCTAGTTAAAGGTGAAGGTTTAGCCAAGTTATTGGCTGAATCTAATTGTAAATATTTGGGGGTTAACTTCATCAAAACTTGCTCAGAAAACCAGCAGGCTGAGGCATTTGATATAAGTATTCAGGACAACCCTCCATTGGTAGAATGCACTTGGTATGAAGACATTAAATATTTTCTGTAGGAGTTGCGACCTCCAGATGGTATGGGAAGGAACAAAGAAAGATCTTTAAAGCTCAAAGCAACCAGATATTTTCTTATCGACCAGGTTCTGTATTGGAAGGATCCTCTAGGAGTGATTTTAAGATGTCTAGACCCACATGAGGCCCAAAAGATTATATTTGAGTTCCACGACAACCTATGTGGGGGACATCATTTCTGGAAAACCACCGCCTACAAAGTTCTTAGGGCTAGGTACTAATGGCCTACCTTAATCACCGACGTCTGTGCGAAATTCATGGCTTGTATCAAATGTCAGAATTTTTTTGAAAAGAAGCAACTCAAGTCTCTGCCATTGAATCCTGTACTAGCTTCAAGACCCTTTCAACAGTGGGGTCTGGACTTTATTGGGGAGATTCATCCTCCTTCAAGTGGTCAAAATAGGTGGATCCTAATTGCGACAGATTATTTCACCAAGTGGATAGAGGCTATCCCCACAAGGAACGCTTCTCATAGGGTGATCATTGGTTTTCTGGAGGATATTATGGTAAGGTTTGGGTGCCCAACCAGAATCGTCACTAACAACGCTGCATCCTTCAAAGTTGAAACATTGATTAGGTTTTGTGAGCAATTCAGAATTGCACTAATTCACTCTACCCCATACTATCCACAAGGTCATGGATTAGCAGAATCCTCTAACAAAATCCTGGTAAATATCATCAAAATATTGCTAGAGGATAACAAGAAAACATGGGATTCAAAGCTCAAATTTTCTTTGTGGGTTGATAGAGTGACAAAAAAGCAGTCCCTGTCATCTCTCTTTTCCAGTGTGTATATGGGATTGAATTAGTTTTTCCTTCTCATCTCGCCTTGCTTGTGGCGAAGTTCTTCCAAGACTGACAGGAAGAGCCTGGAGAAGTTCTTCCAAGACCGATAGGAAGAGCTTGATGACATGATCAGAAGAATTCATCAACTGGTAGAAGTGCAGTAGGAAAGAGAGCAACTTCTAGACAGAGTGCATCACTAACAATAGAAAATCAAGCAGACCTTTGACAGGAAGAGAAATAAGGAGGATTTCCAGTTAGGAGATCTGGTACTCAAATGGGATGCCCCTAATAAGGACAGGGGAAAGCATGGAAAACTTGAATCCCTTTCGATTGGACCCTTCCAAATCTCTGAGAAGTTCCAAAATAAAACTTACATCTTGAAATATTTGGAGGGAGACAAAGTCTTTGGTGGCCCTGCAAATGGGCACTTCTTGAAAATGTTTTTTGTTTAAAGTTGTAGTTAGCATCCTGTCATTGTAAATACCATTCATGTTTCATGTTTAATTTGTCTTGCTTCTAATAGAAGACTCCACAACCCAACACTAAGGCACTAAAGCCATAAAATGATTTCTTAGAGACTCGCAGGGATGAATATATCCCCCATGGAGACTAATGTTAGCACATAAACTTGTCAAGGTCTTTAGACTTGTGTTTCCTGCCTAGGTTTGTAATTTTGTCTGTCTTTCCTCCCTGTGTAGACTCGATGATAATTTTTATTCTCGTCTTGTGGTTTTCCTTCCGTTTTTCTTCATCTAGTTGATCAACCTATTTTCCTTGTCAGACTGCCTGAAAGCCATCGACCATAAGCCTTTCTATTTTCCCTAGGGTCGATGCATTTCTCCCTTTGCCTTTGGCACTGATCCTCTTATTCTCCCTGAGCCTCCAGCCAGTCACCCAGGTAATCGTTCATAGGCCGCAACACTTGAAGTGGTTTGATGAAGACACAAATCAAATGAGTGAGCAAGTTAATTATTCAATGAAGGCAAGTGAGCGTGGGAATCAGGAGTTCAAAATGTTGTAAATCTGTTCAATAAGGATCGCGAAGTCTTCGATTCACAAAAAAGTAAATCTGGGCTGTCCAATTGTGAGGAGCCGAGGGTCGTTGATATGACATCAACGAATTTCAGAGGATCAAGAATCGAGAGTTCGGGGTTCTTGTCATAAAGGTGCATCCATAGCCTGAAGTCCCGAGACCCGAAATGCTGATGTGATTTGGGCCATCCGATCAAAGGAGATGCGTGGCACCCAATATGAGGGATCACGATTTTGCAATTCAGAGGTTTAAGCATGAAGAACCTCATGAAATCATGAAACATGAAATTGCAACGCGCCTATGAGCTGGGCCATGGTCATAGCCCGAGGTCGTATTGAAAAGAAGAGCGATAGATAAAGTAGGTTCTGGTCCAGTGGAAGGTAGCTAAAGAATTTGAGGAACCAATCGTGGCCATCAGAAGTAGGGTAGATCCCACCGTTGATCGAGATGGACGGTTTCATGGATTCGGGCATCAAAACATTATGAATTGAGGGGAGTGAGAACTCCCGATATACGAAGTCCCGAAATTCCATTTGTTTAAGCGTGAGGTCACAGTCGACGGTCATGTAGAGAAATGAAAGGGAGTCGCACAAAGAATCGAAGCGCCCGAGTTGTTCTTAGAGAAGGACCGTGTGGCCTTGAGCCACCAAAATTGACTCAAAAAAGTTGCGTGCTCACCTAGACATTCATGGGTGTCAGGCTCCACCCCGATCCCAATAYAGTTAGTTAATGGAAGTAGGGGGAGGTAGTTGAAACCTCGTTTCACCCTGTAAATGGAAAGCATGGGAACGCCAGCCGTGGAGGTAGGATGTCAGCCCAAGGTCTCTCTGTCAATGAAGCTTTTTTCAAAGCCCATACTGATCTAAGATCGCATCTGACAGAAGAATGTATGTGCAGTCTGACGGGAGAAGAAGAAGACATGAAGCCTTGAATACAGTGACCAGAGCACGCTTCTGTAGGGGGTGAGTTGATTTGAGTATATATACTCAATTTTTATATTTTGTAATGATTGATGATAGAGAAAAGCTCCCGAATTGTAAAGTTTTAACGAACTCTCTGGTTATCTGGTTATGTATATGCATTTGAAACTTCTTGTTTGATGACAGTTAGATTTCTTACTTCCTCTTGTTTCCCTCTGACGATGAAAGTGTTCATGGTTGAATGATTCACTTGAACTATTGTGACTGCATTATGATGAAAGTTTGATTACAATGTTTTTATAGTACCTTCCGGTTTTTGTGAGATTTAAATTCAAGAAGTTCTTGTGTTTAAATTGTTCCTCCTTGGGCTGCCGAAAGAGTTGATGTCCTTGGCAGACCTTTTCATTTTCTCACTGAATTCTTCTTCTTACTCACCCTTAATACAACTTACTGTCTGAGGTTAAACCAAGACCTCACCTTCTCGTGCATATCAGTCCAGTTTTCTAATTTAAAACAATATTTTCTTGAGACTGCACCCATTTGACCCCTTTTTAACCAATTTGTGACATAAACTCTGATGGGTATCANCCCTGTGATGATGTCCCAAAGTGGGGACATTACAGTCCTCCCTGCTAGAAAATTGCTTGTCCTCAAGCAATACCCAAATCCCTCCAATTAAAATACCAGGATCCCATGTCCACCTATGGAATACATACTGGATCCCATCCAACGATGAACAATAGCACACTCCACCCCCTGGATCCCATATCAGGAAGTGAACTGCAATACTCTGTGAAGAATAGTCTTGGAAGATATCAATCCTATGAACCTCCTGCACCTGACCCATGGCCTCATCTCAGAATGAGTCCATCCTCCAAATCTCTACCAAGATCCACATGGCCTCCATCAACTACACGTGTTGATGCCCGACTGAGGTGATGCAAGACCTCTGTGAGGCACCCGCAACTGATGTGCTCCTCTCAACACTGAATATCAATGGAAAGTTAGAGTAACTTTCCCCTACCATGGTCCACTCTCCCCTATCAGTCAATGAACTGCTCAATCCTGCAATCCCTGGGTCCCATGCTAACCTCTGTCGAAGATCCTCATGCTGACACTGCACTACTCTGACCATGACTGTCTGCCCCCTGCATACATCCTGAACCCTCCTCTCCTGGGTCCTCCAGCTAAAATACCTGTGACCATTGGACCTGTTGTACAAAAACTGTATCTATATAGGAATCTTTGTAGAACAAGTACCTATCCAAACCTCTCCATGCCCTAACCACATCCTATCCCTCCTCATGCTGCTGTCTATGATAAAAGTGCTAGGACATGCTAATAGAAACATCAACAGCTGACTGTAGGACTGAAAGGCGTCACATGCTTTGGTCAATCCCAAGGATTCGACCAGAAGCTCATCCATCAGTATCCATGATAAATTCTTGCCTATAGTCATCACTAAACCCCAATCATCAGGTACAATCGGAAGCAACTCCTCCAACTGCTGGTAAACCACTCTCCATCTCCCCTCACCCAGGAAACTACTAAAATAGTGAAGGTGAGGNATATCAGGAAGTGAACTGCAATACTCTGTGAAGAACAGTCCTGGAAGATATCAATCCTCTGAACCTCCTGCACCTGACCCATGGCCTCATCTCAGAATGAGTCCATCCTCCAAATCTCTACCAAGATCCACATGGCCTCCATCAACTACATGTGTTGATGCCCGACTGAGGTGATGCAAGACCTCTGTGAGGCACCCGCAACTAATGTGCTCCTCTCAACACTGAAGATCAATGGAAAGTTAGTGTAACTTTCCCCTACCATGGTCCACTCTCCCCTATCAGTCAATGAACTGCTCAATCCTGCAATCCCTGGGTCCCATGCTAACCTCTGTCGAAGATCCTCATGCTGACACTGCACTACTCTGACCATGACTATCTGCCCCCTGCATACATCCTGAACCCTCCTCTTCTGGGTCCTCCATCTAAAATACCTATGACCATTGGACCTGTTGTCCAAAAAATGTATCTGTATAGGCATCTCTGTAGAAGAAGTACCTATAAAAACCTCTCCATGCCCTAACCACATCCTATCCCTCCTCATGCTGCTGTCTATGATAAAAGTGCTAGGACAGGCTAATAGAAACATCAACAACTGACTGTAGGACTGAAAGGCGTCACATGCTTTGGTCAATCCCAAGGATTCGACCAGAAGCTCATCCATCGGTATCCATGATAAATTCTTGCCTATAGTCATCACTAAACCCCAATCATCAGGTACAATCGGAAGCAACTCCTCCAACTGCTGGTAAACCACTCTCCATCTCCCCTCACCCAGGCAACTACTAAAATAGTGAAGGTGAGGTCTCAAAATCATATGCTGCTGCAAAGGAGTGGCACCTACATGCTCCCCTAAGTGTGTCTCCTCCCTCCCAGACATTAAACCCATCTGAATCCCACCATACATCTCAACATGTATCTGTGAGCTATCCCTCATCAATGTATGCTCTGGTATACTCCTGTCATCTCCCGCAAACTCATGCTGCATCACAGATCCTAGGCATACGGCCGGATCAATCTATATATGGAGATCAACCACTCCCAAGACACCAATGGAAGTGTCCCCCATCAACTGGTGCTCCTCTGCTAGATCATCAACATCCTCTGTCAACGTGATTGACTGATACATCTGAGTGTCCACTAAGACAGATGAAGTGGATCTCTGA
>JZKD02S0291230.1:292044-303237 GCA_000966675.3 Picea glauca | reverse complement strand
GGCTTTTGGAGATTCTATCACCTGGGTATTCATTGCAGGGCTTTGGACATCAGATCTAGTCCATTCTTGAGGAGTTACCACGGCTAGATCATCATCTACAGGTTGGGACGGCTTTAGGAGAGAGAGGACGATTTGCTGATTCAGTGATTTGCAGATCTAGGAGGCTATACCTCATATCTGACCTTGAAACTTCTTCCAGGGATTTGTGATTACCCGATCTATCATTTTGGAGAGTTTTAGGAGGTTTGGAGGCCTCATTCACCCAGGCCGAATTATCTAGGGTTTCAGGCATCCAGGGGGGCGCACCATTCAATGGAGGAGTTCAGATCCACAGGGTTTGAGAGTGACTTTGGAGATTTGGGCACCTGGGTTGTCCTTACAGTTGCCCAATATATCAGTTGGCATATTTATTGGGGTGATTGGACACTTTTGGCAGTAGGGCTGAATTGTTGAGGAGCTTCAGCTATCCAGTAGGGCGTGGCACCTTCCTGTTAGGGTGTTTAGCATTCTTACAGCCCAGATCTACTTGTATTCAGTCTTGTATATCCAACCTTTGGAGGCTTATTGTAGTCTTCTATTGGAGCATTTTGTAGCAGCTCTATTGTCTATCTTCTTGGCCATCTGTTGAGCATTCCAGATCGACATCCTCATTGTAGCAGGTTTCTCTATTTCACGAATAAAAGCAGTTTGAGATGTTTTGGCTTGTCTATCATATTGTGTATGGTTAAGGTATGTTCCATGGTTATGTATTCTTGTTTATTGTTGCAACACATATATAACACATCAGTAAACCCTAAGGCCGGAATCAAGAGGCCATCCTGCAAGTAAACACATTTAAACAAGTAGGTCAATAAAGTGTTTGACGAAATACCACAACCAAAAAAAGTTTTAAAAGACACCAAAACCATGATGATCCTGGCATAATGGCTTGGGATCATTACAATTTTTCATACCATTTAAGATCCTAGCGAGGATCGAACCAGTTGCTTATAATCTTGAGCTGCCATCCCATCTAAGAAGATGCACAATGTATTTCATGTCTATGTAGTTAGGAATTATGTACTTGATTCATCCCAAGTGTTGAAATTTGAGGGATTGCAAGTTTTTTAGGAGGGATCCCTCCAGGTCAAACCATTCTCTATATTGGATCACATGATTCATTGGCTCAGTAGCCAAGAAATTGAAAAATTCAAGGTCTAATGGGACCAATACAGTCCATGGTCTACTACCTGGGAGGATGTAGAGAGTATACATTGTGATTTTTCCTGTCTATTTGATTAATTGCTTTTATGAGTAAGATTGGACCAACTAACTTAACTTGGACAGATGCATATCCCAGACGAGGTTTTTTTTATGAGCATTTCTTTTTAAATCATGACTAGTGTTGGTTAAGATAAATATTATATGTTGATATGATCATTTTACATATGCTCTATGGTTACTCATTTAATAATGATATATATTTTTTTTGTTTGCTAGTTTGTTCGTGACCTGCGGGACTAGCCCGTGGCTGAGAAACCGTGACTCAGGGGAATCTAAACCATCAAAATCACTCAGGGATCACACCTAGCCTGAGCCACACCAAACCTTAACATGACTGGATTTTTTGTCCCCACAGGTTTCGAACCGGTGACTTTAACATCATGGAGTGCCTTAACAACACACTCCGTCACCGACTGTCCTACACCTCGGGGACAATTAATAATGATATGTTATCTTAAGGACACCTGAGGCATTTCCATGTGATGTTATGATTAACGTGTGGTTCCCTTTATTGTGTTAAGCAAATGCTATATATTTGATTTATATATAAAAAAGAAGTGTTTGGGTTACATTTTTATGATAATATCTCATTTTGTGATGACATGATTTAATTGCATGAAATTTTAATGATAATAGGTTTTATGATGACATGCATGAGCATGGGTGCCTTATTAGGACAATGAGGACATATGACAATATGCATGTGAATTATTTTTTATGAGATGATGATGTTATATATATAGCAGTAACTCGGCAAAAATATATTAAAAAATTACGAAAAAACGCAGGAAGAGTACATAGTCTGTGTTACAGAAGTTGCAAAATTCAAAAATTACTCCCTTGAATTCTCCAAGAAGGAAATGAAGAGCAGGGATAGTGCTTACTAAAACGCTAAAGCCATTTTGAGTTGCTATGGTGAAAACCTTGCAAAACCATCCTAGTAGTAGCATAAAAAAACATTGCATACACTTAAGTTTTGGTCTAGTCCAGTGCAAGGAAGTCTGCCTCTGTTGGAGGCCGCAGGTTGAGGTCCAGTCGCAGGCGTGGTCCTGGTGAGAAGGCCTCATCAGAGATGCAAGTGTTTGGTGAAGTTGTGGGCGACGCAGGTCCAACCACGAATTAGAGTGCCTCTATCTGTTGTCTTAGAGCTTCACACTCATCCCTGTTTCTTTGTTGTTCACTCTTGTGTTGTACAGTAATATCTGTGATGGATAAAACTTGTGTAGATAGAGCCCTGAGCTGCAATTGAAGAGTCTGGACCATGCTTACTAGCTTGTCGTTCTCTTCCACTGAAATCGTTCTCGATGGTTGCCTGCTCATCTTGCCTAAATTCCTTGCTCTATCCGATTGAAAAACACAGATCAGTGTGCTTATTAGGAGTGGACGCAGCTTTCTTCTTCACAGGGATGAAAATGCCAGCAAGATGATCCGCCCATGTTATAATATGTGCCCTCATCCTTGAATGATTCAGGGAACTTAGCCAATTTCCCAGGATTTGCCACGAATTGCAACCATGATCGCTTTTGATGCTAGGATCCTTCACCTTGCCTGAACTTAATGCACAGGACACTCTGGACGTCATGCTGATCAGGTTTGCCTCACTCCAGTCTTCGCTTCCACACACAGGATTTGTCCAAGGTACGACGAAAAGACTTCCCAAGTCGCGGGAGTAGGTGATAAGGTGCCACAAAACACGCGTTGAGGTAAGGAAGTGGATGCCAAGGTGTCGAGAGGTAAGGTGGGGCAAGTGGAAGGGGTTGCAAAGCCACGTGCTGAGGTGAGGGGGAGGGTAGTTAGGTGTCGAGGGAAGGCCTTTGAAACTGGAAGGAGACACAACCCAAACCGTGTCCCAATTCTCCACCGTGGCCCAGACAAAGTGTTGAGTGGGCAGAGAAGCTGGCTACCAAAAGTCATGGGATGGACGTGTAGAGAGTAAGTCCATTAACCACTAACGAGCCTTGCTCCAGATCAATTGCCAGGTTTGCTTGAGCATTGACCAAATGATTATTTCGTCGAAGAACATGGAAAAGGGAGATATTGTAGAAGAGATTGAGAGTTGTCGAAATTCTTTGGAGAATGGCTTTTAAGTGGATATTTGGGGGCTGGGATCCTTTGCGTATGTGTCCTATGATTATCTTGGAGTCCCCAATCATCGAAAGGGAGTGTATGTTCCTACTTTTGGCGAGAAGAAGACCTTGGTATAGAGCATAGGCTTCAACTTGATTATTTGTAGCGATGCCCAGATTCTAATGAAAAGAGAGCATTTGAATTCCTCATGGGCATATGATGACCCCTCCCGCTCTTGCCACCCCGAGGTTTCCTTTTGAGGCTCCATCAAAATAGAGAATGTCGGTTTGTTGCTCATTGCACCAATGTTGGTACTCAGTGTCTTCATGAAGCTGTCAGGAGGATCTAGAGGGAGAAGGGGAATGGATTTTGGGAGAGGAGGAGGGGAGAAAAGAGCAGATCCAGTCTAATTCTGTGGTAGAGGTGGGGGTGAAGGAGAAGGTTTTGGGCTTGGAAAGAAAAAATTCAACAAGGAGGCCTACTACTTTTTTAGCTACAAGATCTGGGGGAGAGCGAAGATTGGAGAAGATGATTCGATTTCTGGCGAGCCAAATTTTCTAGTAGACGTACTTGGGTAAGGCTTTAAACAAGGCTTTGAAGAGTGGGTTGTTCTTGAAGGTGCCCTGATAGAGGAAAGACCAATTTGAAAGGAGATATCTGGGTTGGTCCGACCAACTGATTCTTGAGTGAAGGCTTTGAAGAGTTATTTTCCACACCGTGATAGTGAAAGGGCAGAGTAGAAAGATGTGTTGAGAGGTTTCCAGCACCTTTCCACATAGCTCGCATCTGAAGGGCCCATGGATGTTTCTTTTAAGTAGATTTTCTCCTTTTAGCAATTTTCCATGAGCCAATATCCCGCAAAAGGAATTTACCTTGGGTGGACTATCATTGGTCCAAAGAAAATTCCACAGTTTATCTTTTGGGGGGAGATTCGCTTGGGAGAGGAGTTGTGAATAACCTTCTTTAACAGAGTAATTGCCATTCCCCCATCCTCTCTGATATTTTAGTGTGGTATGTATGGGGGTGCAACCTTTTAGAAGTATTTGTATTTGATGCGCTGCATCTTGGAGATTGTCTGGTATATTTTGTAAATTCCATCCTATCCAATCTCCCGTGTCTGCATTCCAAGAGGAGATATCTGAGATATGCTTCTTGCCTTGCATGTCAAGCCAATTGATGAGCGGTCGTAGATGCATATGCTGCCAGAGAGGTTGCTTTCCCATGATGTTATCTTTCCCTATGAGAATCTTTTGACCATTTCCAGGAATCCAGGTGAGCTAACTTTGTATGAGAGGGATGGAGGCATAAAGAAGCTTCCCTATTGGCGATCCACTACTCAAGGAGTGGTGTTGATCTAAACATCTGAGCCTGTCCCCAACTAGATATTTTTTTTTAAGGATTTTCTTCCACCAATCATTTCTTCTCGAACCAAGGTTCCATAGAATTTTTCCTCCCATTGCCAAGTTGGAAAGGGAAGGATCTTTGATGCCCAGCCCTCCGTTTTCCTTGGGATGCTTTACAATATCCCACTTTACTAGATGGAATTTTTTCTTGTTTGTTTTCCATCCTTCCCAGAGAAAGCGTCGAAGGAGACTGGAGATTGAAGATTTAACATTCTGAGGAATAAGAAGAGAAGAGAATTGAAAAATGGGGAGAGCAGAAAGGATTGATTTTATTAACACAGTACGTCCTGCCAAATTGAGCCAAAAGGCTCCCCAATGATCCAACTTGTTTTTGAGCTTTTCGAGAATTTGATTCCAGGCTAAGTTTGGTAGAGATTTGAGACAAATTGGAATGCCAAGGTATCTGAAGGTTTGCCATTTTTCAATAAGAGGATAATGAAAGATGTTTGCTATTAGGTGAGCAGTTCTAAGAGGAGTGTTCCAAGCATAGACATTGGATTTGGCATTATTTATGAGAGCTCTTGAGGCTTGAGTGAAGTTTTCCAGAGTAGCTTTGAACCTTTTGGCCATGGCAATGGAGGCGCCTCCAATGAGGACAGTGTCATCAACGAATTGAGAGTGATTTATTCTCTTTGCCCCTCTAACTATTTTGATGCCAGGAATGTCTTTGGAGGTTCAGTCCTTTTCCAAATGCCTACCAAGGATTTCAGCCATGATTATGTAGAGAAGGGGGGAAAGTGGACAACCTTGCCTTAGCCCTTTGGAGCTTTTGAAGAAGCTTGTTGGGCATCCATTGATCAGTGGGGTTGTCCAAGGTGAGGAGATACATGTTGAGACCCAAGCTATGAAATCAGAGCTAAAACCAAATTTCTTTAGAACTGCAAACAAAAAGGTGTGCCTTACCCTGTCAAAAGTGTTGGCCATATCAATTTTGATAATCATTCATTAGTCTCCTTGGTCCTTGTTGGAGTGTATGGCTTCCTGAACAAGTATGATGTTATCAATCATTTGTCTTTTTTTGACAAAGACACTTTGATTTGGGGAGATGAGCTTATGCAGGAGAGGCTTGATTCTATTGGCTATGACTTTACTAATGAGCTTATAAGAGACATTGCATAAGGAAATGGGTCTAAATCTGGAGAAGGAGGAAGGGTTGGAATCCTTTGGAATAAGGGCCAAACAAGTGGAATTTGTACTACCCCCCAACTTTGTGGATTTTTGAACATACTGTATCATCCTTAGGAGATCTCTTTTAATTATATGCCAGCATTCTTGATAAAAATGTGCGTTGAAGCCATATGGTCCTGGAGCTTTGTCTGGGTGAAGTTGGAACAAGGCCTCGTGGAGTTCTTTTTCAGTAACTTCCTTATTTATCTTGGTGTTGTCCTTCTGGTTGACAATGTTCAGTATGTTTAGCAGTAGATCCTCTTGGATGTTGAGGTCTGCAATGCCATCCTCAGTTAGAAGCCTTTCAAAATGAAGTTTGGCTTCTGCTTGGATTTGGTGGAAGTCATCAGTTTTTGTGCCATCTTCTTTTGTGATTTCCTTCACCTTGTTCCTCCAGAGTCTAGCTTTGATTTGTCTCTGGAAGAAACTCGTGTTTTTGTCTCTTGAGTTTAGCCAGAGACTCCGATATTTGAGCCTCCAGGTTTCCTCTTCCTCATGTAGGATTTTTTGATATTCAATGAAGTCTTGCTGCTATTTGAGAAGAAGAGAGTACGTGGTTGGTCCCTCTTCCATTACCAGTCTGTTTTCTTCCATTTCCTTAATTTTCCTTTTTTTAGCTTCTTGTTCTTTTTCTTTGTTGCTCTTCACCCAGTGTTTGAGGGTCGTCTTGACTCTTTTTAATTTCCGTTCCCAAATGTAGTTTGGAGAGCCTTGAATCCAACAATTTCGGGCATCTGAGACAATATAAAAAAAGCAAGGATCTAAAATCCACAGGGAATTGAATCTGAAGGGGATGGGGACAAGATTATCAAGGGGGGAGAGGGTAAGGGTGATAGGTCTGTGATCAGAGCCAGTCCAGGGTAGAATACGAGAGAAGGGTAGAAAGGAATCATCAAGGAAGGAGCTGCTTAAGAGAAACTGATCCAGACGAGCAGTGATGTGCCCTGGTCCGAGTCGTTTATTTGACCAAGTGAAGTGGTCATTAGAGGGCTTTAAGTCAAGTAGGTGAAAGGAGGATATAAGATCCTCAAGATGCTCAAGGGTGGGGTCCCATACTCGAGAACCCCCTTTTTTTTCCTTATGGTGGAGGGTAGTGTTGAGGTCTCCAACTATTATGATCTTTGAGGTCAAGATTGTCTTGGAGGTTTTGAAGGGAGGACCAACAGTTGATCTTTTTGTGATAGATTGCAGGCATATAAACATTGATAATAGTGAGAGTCTTACCTGCTGGTAGATGCAGAAGAGAAGTTTTAATCCAGTGAATCGTAGACTGTCAAGATTGGAGAGAGAAGATATTAGGATTCCACAGGGTGCAGATTGCCCCCGAGGCACCTCTTGCACTAACTACTACTCCTTTGCATGCTCGCCAGATGTAACTACTATCCTAAAGGATATCGGTATCCTTCCTTTTAGTCTCCTAGAGCAGGAGGATGTGCGAGATTTCTGCTTTAATTAGGTCATGTATTAGCGAGAGCTTGTGTTGGCTCCCTAGTCCTTTGCAATTCCAGGAGATTACTTTTATCATTTAGAAGTCTTCGAATTTCCCCCTTTATGGGGGTTGGATCCACTCTGATTCCTGGTCTGCCTTGTTTCTTTCCTATTATGTTGATCCAAAGTTGTTTGCTTTCCAAGTTCAATTTCCTTCCTGGTCGAAGCTTCCCTTTTGTGCAGGTTTGACTTCCTTCCAACTTTTATGATGGGCGAAGCATGTGTGTCAGAATCAGAGTTTTCTTCCGAGCTTTGTTCTGGGTCGTCGTCCTCAGGAAGAGAAGGCAAATGAGAGGGTGAAGGTGGTGCAGAGGGGGGGATCAGAGACTCAGGGGGATGCGCCAGAGGAAGGGGAGGCGGAGGGGCGATATGAGGTTGCAGGGGGGATGGCTCCTCACGAGATGGCTCTTGGGTCGAGATCGGGGCGGAAGAATCATGATCTTGTGAGGGGTTAGGAGGGGGACGCGTGGGGATGACTTTAGGATTCTAGTCGTGCCTATGTTGCTTTTTTCTTTTGGGTTGCTGCCACTGTTCAAATTTTTCAATCGGGCTTTCAGGAGGGGATTTTGGACAATGTTTCGCAAAATGGCCATACTCATGACAGATTTTGCATTTGAAGGACAATTGTTCGTAATCAACTTGTTGTAGGTAATTCCATTTATCCAGGGTGAGATTAATAGCTTCAGGAAGGTCTTTTTCTAGATCCACTTCTACACAGATATGCACACATGCTTGAAGGCCATATTTAGGTTCTGCTCGATCTATGAACTTTCCAAGTGTATTTCCTATAGATCAAATAGTTTCATTATTCCAACAATGCAGAGGAAGGAAGGGGAGATAAACCCAAACTGGAACTGCATTAGGAATATCATTCTCGGGGTTAAAATCCGGGGTCCAGCTATTGAGATACATACCTCTGGAGCCCATAAAATACGGTTCGCTTATGAAGATGAGATCTCTATCAGATTTATATTCGAAGAGAAAAGAGAAGAAGCCTCTTCCACAAAGGAAATTAGAGAGCTTTCCTTTCAGATGGGGTTTCCAGTTCTTTTCGATCCAGATCGCCATAGCCCGCGGAGAAGGCCAGATTCCCGTAAATTGTCTGATGAGTGCCTGTTCTGCAAATTTGAGGTGAGGGTTCTAGAACTTCCTTGGATCTGAACTGAAGGGATTTGATCTAGATTTTTCACAAACTTTGGAGGGGTTTGTTTGCTCATATTGGGAAGTGAAGCGACGAGGGAGGCGAAGGCTGCAACATCTTTGGTGGAGACAGAGGGAGAGGGATTGGGGGGCCCTAAGGCCTCTCTAGGAGAGGGGGGCATGTGTGCAGAGAGAGGGAGGTCAGGGCAAGTGTGCAGGGGTCATTAAATCTCTGTCACCATGATGTTATATTTATAACTAATGCATTGGTTGCATGTTGCGAGGTAGTGATTGATAGAAAATCCACCAATGGGCCGAGAGGACCGGTTCATTCAATAATCTCATAGGAGTCCATACCTGCGAAGGATAATATCTACAAAGTAACACCTTATGGGCTGGGGACAAACTCAAACAACCAACCTATGTTAGTGGTTCTTTTTCCTTGTATAAATTCTCGATGGGACATGGGACCATCCTGACATTGTGAGAGTGCCTTGTATTGAAGTTGTGATGCCAAAGTCTAGGAGAAGGGATGGAGTATTACTCGCTAGCAGGGTTGTGGGATTGGACTTTGATGCATGGGGATTGTACCTGGTAGGATTTGTGGAGGGATTTTAGGCCAGCCTTTCGAGATGCCTCATGTATGTGAGTACCATACTAGACGCCTACTTGGGTAGATGAGGTCTTGAGATTTGGGGCTCTGGTTAGATCGATAGGATTTAATCCTGGTTCCGAAAGTTGTGAAGAAAAGATAGAGGGATTCTCACTTCCTTGGTGTTGTGATGTGTACTTTTGATGCCTGTTGTGGTCACTTGGGTGGCCCTTATACTAGTTACAATAGAGGGTGTTGTGGAATATATATGGAGAAAATGAAAAACCTACGAGTATCACAATTAACATTAATTTCAGGACGAAGTTCCTTGAAGGGGGGAGAGTATGTAATGCCTCGTATTATTAAATAAGTGGTAATAATAATAAATAAATAAATGGTATCAAAATAGAAAAATAATAATAATAAAGTAAAAGATTAAAATAAATAAATAAAATAAATTACTTTATTAATAAAATAAAAGGATAAAAATAAGTAAAGATAAATTTATGGAAAACTAAATTAACAAAGGTTAAGAAAAAAAAGAAAAAGGAATTGCATGTTGACAAGTGGATCCTATACATGGAGTTTCTTTGCATGGATGGACAAATGAATTCTATTTAAATGAAGGAGGTAAGGATCTCTTTGTAGGCCTAGAAGAAGTCTTGGGAAGTAAGGGTTTGACACTGGCGTAGGTAGTTGATTGAGGGCTCGAGGGATCTCAGTTGTCTTAGCTGAGGGGTTGGTTGGGAGGAGAGTCGTCCCCCACAGTCGGTTCCAGACAGCGGGATCAAAGTTCAGATCACTTTGGTTTTACATTCACCTACATTGTAAGTAAATTACATTCGACAACTCTCAAGTAAGCTCCTCATCACTCTTATGTCCGGTGGATTATGCAATTAGTAAAATAATTTCCTTTACTTTTATCAATCAATGGTGATAAATTTATGTGTTTTATATCCAATTTATATTTAATGTAAGTGAGTTAAATTGGTTATTCAACCATTACATTGATATGATGCATGAGTGGATATCATTAAACTCAATGGAAGATCAGTAAATTGCATGTGATTAAATTTATTACTAAGGATAGAAAGGGGTCAACCACTCTTCCTAAGGAATCTTGAAAGGTTGGCCAATCAAATTTAGTCATGTCATAGGGGGTGGGTTTGTTCATACTTGGAGGAAGGACGAGAGCATAAATATGGGGAGGAAAGGAGTCTTGGGTTCCCATATTTCATGGATTATCTTGGAGATCAATCTTGGGTGTTTGGAACATATTTTGTTGATAGATTTTATTCTATTGGAGGGACCATGTATTAGTGTTGTTCTTGGAGCCTCGGTCATGGAGGGATAGGAAACCAAAGGGCCTTTTGGAGCTAGGAAGCTAGTTAGGCTTTTAGTTGGTTGAGATGATAATTGTTCCACTATGGGAAAGTGGTACGTGGCAAGGGTAGGCTTGGGAGATACTTCATACCTGTCGGATTACACTACAATCAAGGACAATACAAACTGGGTAAAATAGGTATTCTTTTATAATTATTTCCCATGTTTGTTATTCAAAAAATTATAAAACAATGCTACAAAATTCTTAGTTACATGTCAAATTACATATTATTTATTTTAGCCATTTATAGCTTTGATAGTTGTAACTATTGGGTTCTTGTTATGTTCTAGATCTATAAATATAATTTGTAGGGAGCAACAAAAGTTAAAACCAAGTGATTATAGTTATAAGAACCTAGGCTATAGTTGAATCAATAAGAAATACATATTAGATGAAGTAACTTAAAGAGAAGTGTGTTACACCCCCCGATCCAATACTTTGAAAATTCTCACAGATGAGCGAGAGTCATTTAATCATATATCGTGGAATGAATGTTAGTGTTCACAATAAATTTAGTGTCACTTTTACCTAAGGTTGTGAAATACCATAGATGCCTATAGCCAATGATTTATCACCGTTTGAGTGATTCCCAACCATTTACAACAAAATAACTCTTGCTAAGGTACAATGACATTAAAATTCCATGGATCCTCTCCACCATTGATCTCCTTTTAGCATATTTGTTCATT
>JZKD02S0291230.1:167172-180920 GCA_000966675.3 Picea glauca | reverse complement strand
GATAGAACATGCCCTGCGCCCTGTTTGGTTAGTTTTTGGTCACAACGCTGTGGTCTTATGAGAAAGGGGGGCCCATGAATTTAACATCTGTCCATTTCAAAACAAACAATACAATTAAAAGATAATTAAAATTTTGAAATCTGATATTGTTGAAAGGAAAATATTCCATGAAAAGTGCCTGGCTTACCAATGCCAATTGAGAATATGATTCTTAATTTAATTCTTATTAAAAAGATATTGAAGAGGAACCAAGGTCACCCAATTACTTGAAGATAATAATAAAGGAATAAATTTGTTATTAAAATAGTATTATTGTTCAATAAATGAAAAGGTGCAATGGTTCATTGTTAAAAGGACACATTGGTTCAATTTTATAACTGTTGAAATACTATATAAACATAAAATGTATGGTGAAAGGAAGGTGTCTCTGTGGTCTATTTCATAAGATCTAAAACATAGACAGAGTCCAAGGATGATCCTGAAGAATTCAAATGAAGTGAGGGTTGAAGGGAGGAGCAAGGGAGGATTGGAATCCTCTATAGGTTGAAGCTTGAAACAAGGAGTTGTAGCTTCCTCAAGTTGGTGCTTGAAAACAAGAGGATTGGAGTGATCTACAGGTTGGAGCCTGATCTACAGGGAGTTGGTGCTTCCTCAAGTTGGTGCTTGAAAAACAGGGGATTGTTGTCTCCTTGAGTTGGTGCTCAAAAGAAGAGAGATTGGTGTCTCTTACAAGCTATAACTTGTAAATGAAATATAATTTTTATGATTGTTACATTTAAAATTCAGAGTTCTATACATTCTTGTTGATAAATTGCTATAAATTAATAAAGAATTAATTTAATTTGAGAAAAAGAAGCAATACTGATTCACCCCACCCTCTTAGTATTGAACAACATTCCAAAATATGCGGCACCCTCATCTAGGGGAGAATATTCTCATCTAGGGAGGAATATCTCAGACCAAGGGCACCCTCAACATAGAAAAATAAGCATAGGATACAAATTGCTAGGTGGGTGTGTAATATCTCCAACACATTATCTACTTTATATATTTTCACTTCCCTCTGCAAGCTGTTAATCAACTCTATGGGCTCCACTTTGCTTCTATTCCCATTGGAATCTATTTCTACATTTTCCAAACTGATATTTAATACTTTGATTTTATCTCTATGGTTGTAAGAACCTGGTTCATCATCCATCTCTTTCGTCCTAATTTCTAAACATAATTTATGTCCTTCATGTACCTCTAATTCTGAAAAAATGTGCATGCAACAATTACTATTACACTCATGCATATTGTAAAATATTTCATTAATTAGGTTACAAGTCATTATTCATATCAATTTATAAAGAATATAGAAGCACTTAAACCAATTTATAATTCTTTAGACATATTCTCCTTTGAATAATCTTTCCAATGATTAAACTCATTCCCCATTATGAGTTCCAAGCGAAAATTTACAATCTTTTGAGTTTTTCCATTTCTACTCAATTGTGCCCTGTTCTCACTGGTGCAAGCTAGCCGAGAGACCATCTTCTTCCATTTGTAGCAGAAAATATGTTAGGAATCATGAAAATTTTATATTGGGCATAGTTAGGATTTATGATTTTGAACACAAAACAATTTTTGGATTCAAAATATGATGCTCCAGTCAAATTTTGTATAAATTTGGAATTGACGAATTTGCACTTTTTTACATTTTCTCTAGACTTGAATTTTTTTAATTTTTTTTATCGTTGTCTATCCTTTTTCTTTCCTTTCTCTTCTCTTCTTCTCTTCCTTTATCTTTTTCCTTTTATCTTTGTTGAAAAATTCCCTACCTATGCAGAAGTGGAAGAAATTTTTCTTGTCACCATACCAATGTTGCGCACTCCACATACTGCAAAAGCATTATAATGCAGATGAAGAAATTTTTTTCCATGAAGCTTACCTTTGGTCTTAATCCTCCCACATTCCACATTCCACATTGTGTATGCCACACATCCCGCATCCCGGACTTGTCCATTTTTTGGACTTAGTCTATTTTCCAAACACCTATGCGAAGGAATAGCGAACCCACATATTCTCCCACACCCACATGTCATCGTGTGTTCTGCATCCCGCATATCACACTACGTGAGTTTTGGGACTTAGTTTATTTTAAAACATCCTTTTTGTGTCCATGCAAAAGAATATCACACCCACATATTTTCTTGCACCCGCATGTCATGCCCTATCCCACATCTCTCATTTCACACTCCACAAGTTTTGGGACATATTCTTTTTTCCAACACCCTTTTTATGTCGATGTAGAGAAATAACATGCTTGCATATTCTCCCACACCCACATGTCATTCCGCACACTGTAGACCCCCATGATATCCACCATGGCCCACCACCATGGAATTCCATTTCACCACTTCCATGTCACCTAACACGTTGCTTCCACATCACCTAACACGTTGCTTCCACATCACCAGGTATGGACAAATTTCCCAAATTTCCAAAATATCTTAAAAATTAATAATTTTTCAATTTTTTTTTTTGGCCGAAAATATTTTTTTTTTGGTTGCTGTTGGGCCTTGACCAAGTTTTGAGGAATAATTGGTCATAATTGACCATTTTTGGGACTTCGACAGCTTGTCGAAGACAAAGCGCAAAGCAAAGTGGAAATTGCGGAAGCTAGGCCCCCTTTTGGGTCCTTTTTGGGTTTTTGGGAATATGTAATGGGAAAGGGATGTCGTCTCGTGGGTTTACCCATGCTTAGGCCCACTTTTGTAATGTATAAATAGAAGGATAGGCAATGTAAGAAGTAGTAAATGTGATTTCTTAGTGCAATTGGTAGTGCATCTATGTGATGTTGAATAAGTGCTCTGTGCAAACAGTGTAAGGCTTGCAAGACTAAGTGAAAGTCACTGTGTGGTTGCTATAGAAAGCTAAGTGTTGTAATAAAAGGAAGAAGGATCTAGCGAGTTGCGTAGATCTTCTGTCCTATGCGAATAAGGGTTTTGGAGGCTTTGTGCTTGTAATATATTGAAGACAATAATAAAAAAGATCTTGTGGATGTAGCCTCAGGGTGGGGGTGAACCACGTAAATCTGTGTGTTGTGATCTGTGCTTTGATTAAATGTGTTTGTATTTTATTATGCTATGTGCTTTGATATATCCACTTATGCTCTGTTCTTCTTAGATATATATGATTGTTAGATCTGATGTGTATGAGGATGCTTAGTGCTGATCTACTGGATATGATCTGGGTTACTATGGTTAAGTGATGAAATATTGTTGATCTGAGTGTACACTGCGAAGCTCTGTGCTGTCTGTGAAGTATAATAAGGGTTGAATATTGATGAATGATCTATGATAAGTGCTCTATAAATGATATAATCACAGATCTGTGTCCCATCTAAGGTTACAGACACCTGAGTCTTGCAACCACCCCTGCCCCTACCTCGGGTGAGACTTCATCTGCTTCGTAGGTGTTGCTAAAAGGGACAATAGTTAGGGATTTGTTGGTGCGCTCTTGAACGTTGAACCCTGGGTCTGCCCCTATGCCAACAAATGGTTCCGTTGCTGGGAACTGAAACTGTGATTGCTAGGAACCGAGGAAGAATAAAATTTGTGCAAAAGAAAGCTCTGTGCGTAGATCTGTTGCTCTAGTGCGCAACTTTTTACTCAACCTGTGAAGCTTTGTGGTAGGAATAAGGTCAGATATGAAGAGAAGAAGATCAGATCTAAAGAAAATAAGCGAGATCTAAATGCTCTGTGCTCTAAGAAAAGTAAAAGTGGAAATTTCTGAAAGAAAGAGGTAAGATTTGCAGAAAAGAGGTAAGATCTATAAGCTTTGTGCTCTAATAAAGGTAAGAATAGTTAAAAGTTCTTAGATCTGGAAGCTTTGTGCTCTGTAGAAGTAATATACGAGAATTTTTTTTGTTTCTAGAGTATGCATCTAGGTATGTTTGATAGATTCCGTCCTAGCTTAAAACCTAGGGCATTAATATATGAAATAAATTTTGATATGAATAGATTTGATAAGTATAATGATAGATATGTTATACCTATGCATAGAAAGAATGCCTGGACTAACAAATGGATGCAGGATCCTAGAAAGAATTTTTTGCAGGTTAGCTATCATGATTCTATTGCGAACTACAGAAGAGGTTGGGGGTCATTTAAAAGAAAGTGAGGATTAATCCTATGTTACAGTTGCAGAAAACTAGGCCATCTAGCTAAGGAATTCCCTGGTAGATGACCTAGTTTTCTCTGTTGCAAAGCTATGGACCATGAGGTATTGGACTTCCCTAGAATGATCGCTAAGCTTTAAAGGATAAATCTGAATCAAGAAGACCATAAGGCAGATCCAGAAAAGGCAGAAACCCAGCAAGAATCAGAGAAAGTATTAATACAGATAAAAGAAACCCTGAAGGAACATAAAGATGTCCGATCACCAGAGATCTTCAAAGAAAAGGATCAAGTCGATGCAAGAATAGGGGACTTCGACATTGACTATATTCTTGATGAAGAAATACATGTGAACATTATGCTAGAAAGAACTTGGGAAACTATAGGGAAGCCTACCATGATTCCTTCACTGGGAGGAATAAGACCATTCAGAGGAAAACTAATGATGTTATATGGAAAAATCACTTAGATACCTATGACAGTCAATGGAACTTCGACAAAAGAAGATTTTGAGATTATCAAATTCATTGAGGACAACACCCCGTTTACTATGCTACTCGAAAAACCTTGGATTGAAAGAGATCAAGACAGAAAGAAGGAAGAAGAAGAGGTTTTAGAACAACACAGACAAGAGTTAAAAGATTTCATGACTAAAAGGATCGCACAGTTGATAGAAGAACATGAGAACCGCTTGAAGCCATATGACACTAGAAGCCCAGATGTTGAGTCCAAAGCTACAAAAAAGGCTGAAATTTCTACCCCAGACAAAGAAGAAGTGATATACCTAAACCTTAGGAGAGAATCTGACCAGCACGAAGTGACTATGTCCAAGGAAAATAAGAATCAAAATGGGAAGAGAATAACCGAGATGAAGCTCACTGGAAAGAAGGCTATAAAGCTAAGTAAGAATAAGCCTAAGATCGAAAAATTGTAGAATATCCCAGAGGGTACCTTGCAACAAGACACTTTTTAGAATTGGAGCCTCACCGGGATATCAAAACAATGACATATGCCACTTCGTCGAGGTGAAGTAATATAGTCATTGGAAGCCAATATAACCGTTCGAATGCCGCTTCGAACAGGTCAGAAAGCATTTATGGCTTGCCACTAGACCGTTAGACCACGCCATAACGAACAGAACATAAGTTAATGCAACCTCATAGCCGTTACAAGCATACCATTTCTAAGTTTCCCTACTTAGTCCGTCACGCCACGCACCGAGAATAGTTTTTGCTAAGTGAGAATTTGAGCTCGAAACCTAAGATTACTTCACCCTGTGATCATTTCCTTGTTCCCATACCATTCACTGTAGTCTTTGAATTCATTTCACACCTGAGCTAGTTGACCCGAGCTTGTATGTCGGACGAGCTCAGCGCTGTTGAGAAAGTAGTTGAGGAAGTTTTGATTGACTCAATGACTAAGAGAATCATGTCGGAGCAAGGATTATCTACAAGAGTCCAAGCATCGTCAATGAGAGGACTCCATGCCTCCCCTTCTATTGCTCATGCCGGTCCATCCTGTCCGACTGATGAGAAACAAACCAAGCACAGGGATGACATCGCAATGCCAAGCTTATCCCACACATTCTACCTACTTACTTACCACCTCTAAGCAGTGCCATCAACCATGACAGTGTACCTCGAGACTTCGAGTACACTTTGATCACCGCGTACCTTCTGAAAGGGGTGCTCACAGTTCATGCTGACCATGATAAGCTTGCAACAATAAAATCTACTGATTTTAACCTTGGAGATCGTAAAGTTTACAGCATGTTAGGCCCACATAAGTACTTAACCAGGACCAAAGGAAAGAATTATAAGATTGTCCCGCAGTATTGAACCCATAACCTCGTGCAATCCACACTTCTTAATGTAATGAAGATCCCGCACTTCGGAAGACACCAGGAAGTCAACGCATGCGTCAAGTTGCTGCTGTCCTGCTACCATGGAGGATACTTATGGTTGGACCGCCGCATCACTGTGGATCCGACCTTGATCAATTGGATCACATGACTTAGTATGCAAGGCCCTGACCCACAAGAGTTTTACCCTGGAAAGACCTTAGACCAAGCACTAATGCAGAAGATAAAAGAAACTTATGGCGATGTCAAGAAAGACACGCAAGGATACAAGGTAGCCTCTATCCATAGTGGCACAATGCACCTTTCCTGTCAGCTTATCGCGGGAAATCTAGTTCGCAAGAATAGACCAACACAAGTGAATAGATTCGTATTTGACCTTGCAGGGAAGTGCTCCAAGGGACTACAGATGAACTGGGCACAATACCTTGTAAACCAAATAGAGCTTGATTGCAGAGAAGTGAAAAACCAAGGGTATGAGTTCCACTTTAGTTGGTTGCTCATACTAATCGCTTTCATTTCCTGGGAGCTACCAGAAGGTGCCACTTTTCTGAAGATCGAACCCTTCGAACCACTGGCCGTGAAGTTCTATACGCTATGGTACTCCAACGACATGAATAAGTAGTGGCAGTCCAATGCCGTCTTCCATGCCTATTACAACCAATTGAAGAATGCAATCTAGTCTACACCGCACCTCACCCCAAACACACTTCACAGGTTTAGACCTTTGATAAAATTCAGCGTAGACCACCACTTCACCTATATCACAGTGCACACAGATGAGAAAAAACAACATCTCCAGTCGTACTACAAGTTGATAGAAGAAGACTTGGAGTAGATTACCAAGAATGGTTGGCGACCTCCTTGTTGCAATGGACCCCGCATAAATATCTGACGTGGATATCCCTGAAGCTATGCTGGATACACCTAGACCAAGCAATACTAAGAAGGATGATGAAGCTCAATATGTCCATAGCATATCCACGAAGACTACTTCGATGTCACCTGCACAGGGAGATGATGGTGAAGAACTAGGTGGCACAAAAGTTTAGCAAAAGAAAGGCGAGGTTACTCCACCTAGAAAGGAGGAGGATCTGTCTAAGAAAAGGAAGATTACCCCCCCCAAAGCCCTCATCCTGAAAGAAAACTAAGGCCACCCAGACTACGTTTAAGACTAACTTCACACCGGACGACTTCGACTTAATCACTGCGTTGAATGATAATTCACTAGAGATCGTAGAAAAGCAAGAAGCGAAGCAGGAGGAGGTATTCAACCGAATCAAGGGTGAACTTCAAGAAGTGCAGCAGGCACTCCAGTCCAGTTGAGCAGTTTCTACTGCGCCCTTGACAATTGGAACAACAGGAACAGGCGATGAGCCCACCCAATTACACCAGATCGTTGATAAAGTCAAAGATCGCCTTCAACAAGCTCAAGAAGACACAGTGCAAGCCACCCAGGCTTTGACACAAGTACAAAGCACACTTGTAGAACAACAAAGTAAGGAAGAATGGGAAAAGATTGCCCTGCAAGTGAAGTGGGATGAGGAAAAAGCATAGTTACAATAGAGCAAGGACCATTTGCTAGCAGAGAAACTTGAAGTACAAGAAAGGGTTCACAAAGCACTTCACTCTGTGACGGTCATAGAAGTGAAGATTGAAGAATGCGTCCCACAGTAGGTGGCACAACTTGAAGAAGTAATCCAACAACTTCACTAGTGCATCACAGATACGAAACTTCGTACCATGCCCGAGACTCCTCAAGAAATAAGAAATCTAAGGGAGGAAACTGCCCGCAACGCAGTTGGTCGATTAAAAACCCTTGCCTTGGAATGAAAGCAGATGAGTGCTAGAAGCGCCTAGACTTATGAGAACCTCACAGAGAATCCAGAGTTGCAGGCATTGGAGGCACATCTCCAAGAAGCAAAGAAACACACAAATATGCTATAGTCATAGCTGAAGGCCTTGACCCCAGTCGAAAGAATGGAGATATTTCCAGAACAATGCATTTCCCAACAACTGGTACACACACTGCAAAGTAAAGTGATGGAAGTCTCCCAATGACTTCAAACAATCCAAGAAAAGGCATGCCAACTGTTCACTAAAGTTGAAAGCCAGGGAGCCAAGCTTGAACAGGTTGTAATCACTGCGGAACAATGCGTGGAAGGGCCAGTAAACGACGCAATGATCCAGGAGTTCACTGAGAAAAAGGCTGTCGCACTGTAGCAGGTCGAAGCAGCTCGATCCAAGCTCGAGGCATTTGAGGTGGAATTGATCAGACTAGAGTGACTCAGGATGAGTCACACGTGAGCGTTGGGGTCCTATTGGCCCTTTACCAAGTTTTGAGGAACACTTGGTCATAATTGACCATTTTTGGGACTTCGACAGCCTGTTGAAGACAAAGCGCAAAGTGGAGCAGAAATTGCGGAAGCTAGGCCCCCTTTTGGGTCATTTTTGGGTTTTTGGGAATATGTAATGGGAAAGAGATGTCAGCCCATGGGTTTACCCACACTTAGTGTTGTGTCTCTTTCGTCACCTTAGTGAGAAAAATAGAGCTTCTTGCAAGCTTAGTTGGGTTTGCTAAGCAGGACAACTGCAAGGAAAAGGGTTAGAGAAAGAAATACAAAACAACTAAGAATTAAACTAAGAAATAAAACAACAACTAAATTAATGAGCATAGGGACATAAGGAAAAAAGAAACAATGAGACCCATGTCACCAATGATAAGGCTAATATTAGTGAAAGAAAACACCGAGAAGAAAGAGGACTATGAGTCCCTTCTTCCTCCAAGGGAGGGCTCTTTGACCCCCACAAATAAGCTCATCTTACAACTTTGAAAATAAAAATGAAAATGGTGAAAGAATTCTTTGCTAATCCACTCAAGGGGTGAGATGGATTTCCCAATGCAATGATGCAAGTATACTCTTGGTAAGGATAGAATATTCCTCAAGAGAATAATGGCAACATAACTTTGCTATGAATTCCTTGAAAAATGAAGTGTATCCATGGCCTTTTTATAGCATTCCTTTGAGGTATTGTCCAACTAGTTTGTAGTGTGTAAAGAGGCTAATTAGGGCATTTCTAGGTCTTTGACCAGCCACCCAGTCAAATCCAGTCTAGATTTGAGTGTCAAATCAACTTGGAAGCTGAAGCAGAAGTGGGTGGGAGGCCGACCACTCTCATAAATGCGCTGTTTCTCAGGTGCACGGCTTTTTGCGACAACAGTTGCGCATCATGCACATGTGTGTGATGTTTGCGTTTCTGTTTTGCGCATGTGCGCGCACGCCCTGTGTCTTCATAGTGCCCTTTAATTTTTGCACTAGTTGTATAGTTTTTTACCCTTTGGAAATGATTTTGTGTTAATTCAGGTCCATGGGTGACCTCATAACTGTTTGACGATGATAAATTCTTGTAACCATTTGCGGATGAAATTTCAGTGATAGCAGATGCCCCCTGATGGATGAGGTTAGGAGCATACGTATAGCCAAAATCCATCAATGTTTCTTCTAATGAGAATGCTGTTGTAAGAGAGAGCGGTAGTGGGTTTGTCAAGAATTACCCTTTGGAGGGAGAAGGGAACCTGTAGAACCCGACCTTCCATAAGGTGTGTAAAAATAAACTGTGTACAAACGAGGCGGGCATGCCCCATACTCGTGTCATGTAACTCAAAAGAGGAATGAAGTGTTGATGTAGACAACTGCAGCACCCTCGGGGGTGGTCATGATAAAGGTAGATTACAATTTTGCTGAGGAACATACTCTGAACAATAGGCAGTGAGATCTGTAAGAAGTATCACGGATTCTATAGGCATTGATAGCCTAGCCAAGTTCAGAGGTCTTCGGTGAATATAAGAAATAACTACAATAGTCACAAAGTAAGACCCACCGTAACATGAGAAAGTGTTGACATCGAATGTTATGGGGGTCAATGACAGTAGGGAGAAATTGTGGTTCTCCCTATGCCGTTCGAGAGCTCTCATTGGTAAGGTAATGAGAGTCAAGATACTGTCGCTCTTCTGGAAAACTGTGCTGATGTCAACAAAAGGGGGACGCGACTCCCATAAGAAAAGGGCTTCATGAAATATACTAGGTGAGTTTAGGAATTTGGAAGAGGTACATGGAAAAAGTCAAGATGTAGGAAGACTCAAGACTTCCCTTGGTTGGGGGTATATGTGAGGTAAAAAGTGGCCGCAACCGTTCAATGAGGTCGAATGTCAGGGGGACAACAAGATAGGGAATAAGTTGTGCCAAAGGCAGGACAAAGTGAACAAACTTAGAGGGCATAGGTAAGTGGCATGTGGGATAGTCAGAGGATATGGACGATGTCAACAAGGGTAGATGATAAGGAGTGCCCCAACCATGGGCGAGATGGGTTGCGTTTGCCAAAAAAAAGGGGAAGAAGGTCACCAAGGGTGACGATAAAAAGGTAATGTAAATGTTGGAAACAAAGGCGTTTGTACAATAAATAAAGAATAATTTGGGATAAGTATACAAATACAGAAACGGGTGTCCCAATGTAACATGGTTGGCCCGGGTAGGGCACAATTTGCTTGGAGAATTGGTGGAGGGTGGGAGCCCCATGGGTGGGTTTCTGTATGAGGTAGGTGAAATGAAGGGAAATTTGCAGAGGGGCAGACAAATTTGTGGATGAAATAGAGGGTTCATGGTACTGCGGAGGTGCAGTAAAAAATAGAACCTTGAAGAGATAAGCTGGGAGTCCGGTGGGAAAGCTAGCAAAATGAGGAGAAGGAGTATGTGGCTGATTCACAACATGATGGAAAACTATCGGGACTCCCATCCCTACAGGGTTTTGAAAAACAACATGAGTGTCAAAGGCGCAAAAGGGTGCTATGAATGGGACAACTCATGTGGGTAAGAGTGCTACCGGGTGATAGTACCGAAGATGCAAATGGAGGTGTTGGTACTGCAGAGCTAGAGATGGGGATCCTAGAGGCAAATGTCAGAGGATGTGACTCGAGACGCAAGTGAGATTCACAGGGAATGACTACATGCCAGTGCTGAGTATATACCTGAAGGGGTTGCGTTGATGTATGATGACCAAGTACCTGCACACATGAAAACCAAATGCCCGACGTGAACAATATCTGAAGAGAATAAAACATACGAGCATTTATTTGATAATTTTGAATATGCGCATGCGTACTTGGTCGGGGTATGAAAGAAAATGGTGCCCCAGGGGATAAGTATGAAAAGAGGCCTAGGGACTGTCATGATGTAGATGACGGGATGCTGATCCCGTGGTTGAAGACAAATTGAAGAATGGACACCCGAAGGTCTCGAAATGGTGAATGGAAGTTGGGTGAAAAGGCTTATATATAGATGTAGGGCCCACATTGCCACCTCATTTGTACTTGCTACTATAGTGACTGGATGAGAAGTATTCAGAGGAGATTTGGAGATTCTGGGAGGACGAGGCATCCGATCGAGGACCAACGAGCTTCAAGTTAGTAGTCTGATCATCCTGCATAGAATTAGGGTTTTCATTTTTGGGCAGGGGCTGTACGAACAACCGTACAGGGTTTTTTTAGGGATGTGGGCCCCCCAAGTGCGCGAGTGATCCAGAAATATGCATGCACAAGTGCACGCCTGTCGTCCGGATAGCCGTGCATGGGGGTGCCCATAAGGGGGGATAAGACACACATTATATGCGTGCCTGTTGGCTACACAGCCGCACATGTGTGCGCCACCGTGTAGTGGACAAGCGCTCTTTGATGTGCGCCTGTGTTCTTGATAGGGGTGCATGGAGGCGCCCTTGTAGGGTGAGTAGGCACACCGATATGCGCACCTGTGAGATGGACATGCGTGCATGAGTGCATGCCTATGGAGTGAATAGGAACGCATATGTGCGCACCTGTGGGGTGAACATGCACGCATGTGTGCGCGCCTATGTGTTAAACAACCGCATCTTGGAGGCAAGGTTAATGAGTGTAAAACTTATCTTTTTATTGGTTTTTTATGGTCAATGTGGCTAACCTAGGATTTCTTTCTGTGGTTGTAGGTGATCATTGTGCACGATGCCAGTTGGTTGGTGAGAGTGGGATTAGTCTCAATTGAGGGATGCCGTGGCGATTGAGGATCCGGGGTTACGTGCTACTTTGGCATCCTGTGGGCTGCTGAAGTTCTTTGAGTGCCCATTGATACAGGCACAGGAGTATCTCTTGCAGTTCCTTATCCAGATGTGGAGTCCGAACCTGCATTGTTTCATGGTGCAGGGAGAGCAGATTGCCTTCACTGTGGTGGAGGACATATATTTTTTGACTGGGCTCCCATTTCGGGGAATGCCCCTACCGGCGGAGCCGGTGTTACCTAGGGATGTGGTGCTAGTGACATTGGGCCGGAGGTTCTGTTCGAGGGCGAACTTTATGTCGGGCTTTGTTGTGAGCATCGGGGCAATGGATGCTCTAGCACATCGCTGTATAGCAGCGATTATTGTGAGAGTGTATGGGTTGCTTGTGACTCAGCGGATTAGTGGTGGTCAGCTGAGTGTGATGGAGAGGGTACTGGCCAGTGACCACTTCGCCTAGGGGATTACATTGCATGCCAGGATGGTAGGGCAGTTGGACCATTGTCAGTCGACTGATACAAGAGAGTTTGCCTTTGGGTCCATCCTAGTGGCCTGGTTTTTGGAGAGGGTGCTGATGTTGCGCCCTAGGATTTTATTGGGCGCTCCTGGGGCGCGAGAGCCGTGACTGAGGCGGTGGTCAACTATTTTTCTTCGCCATGGTGGTGGCAAGGGTGGCCACTTCTTTACGGTTTAGGTGGCACAAGTGTGGTGACAGATGCCGTATGTGATATTGCAGTTCCCATATGCTGGTGTTGACTTCCAGGATGATCCGGACATGGTGTTGCCTCCTGGGGAGGTTTTTGATCACCGAGGTATGTTTATGAGTTGTGATATATATTGTTTGTTTTTGAGATAACATGACATGTGTGTTTGGTATATAGATGCTGATACTATCTGTTGTGTGTTTGTATGTGCAGATGTGGCACCTTGTGGGTGCGAGGTTGAGTTGCTGAGGGCGCCAGATTGCCAGGAGCCGGGGAGACCGCCGCGGGGAGGGCCACGGGTAGGATAGATATGTTGGCGTGAGGACGCCGAGGTGAGGCCAACTGAGCTTGAGAGAGCAGCGAGGAGACACCGGTTTGATGACCCAGGTGCCGAACCATCACATGCTCCTTTGGTAGATGCCGGAGTAGATTTTGAGGATATACGTCGTCGCCTGGAGGCGGTGCTACAGGGCGTGCCTAAGGGCATGTGGTCGCGTATCCAGGATGAGGGCATCCTGGAGTAGTGTATGGGGATTCTGCCACCATGGCAGGTCGTGGTACGATGAGCAATAATAGCAGATGCTGCTATGACTGGATGGTTACCTCCTGGTTAGGAGGGACCAGTAGTGGGTGGGGGACCACCGCCCAAGGGAGGGGTAGGAGGTGGTGTGATCCGGATTATTTTCGGCACGAAATGAGAGTGGAGATATAATAAAGAAATGCACAGAGATATTGCAGATATTCAATAATATAATATAAATGTATTAGAGATGCAACCATAAAAATAGATATAGAGTAATACATGATTTCTATTAATCAGAGAAATGTATAGAGACTGTAAAAATACACAGTGAAAGACTCGCTAGAATGGTGGCAGCTTATCTCTGAGAAGAGATGTGACGGCTACTCGCATTCGCAAGAAGATGATTACAATGAGGCTCTGAA
>JZKD02S0291230.1:124127-140401 GCA_000966675.3 Picea glauca | reverse complement strand
TTTCATCTTGGATAGAAGCTTTACCAAAATGTTTGCTTATCTGCTCATCTGTGGAGATATGTATTGGAGAACCACTTTCTCCTTTCTGGACTTCATCATGGATAATGTAATGCTTTATTTCAAATGTACTTTAGTCTAGAACACTGTGAAGGCTTCATGTAGCTTTGAAAAATAGAGTATATCATTGTTGGAAAAACTGGAACATATCTGTGTGGCATTTCTTCTGTCATCATGAGATCTGATCTTCTGAGTAATCATATTGATGTTATAGGAAATATTCACCACGCTTCTACTATGCACTGGAGGTTCTCCACCAAGTTATCTTCTTCTATCTGCATACAAGGGTCTCTTTATGGTATGCCTCAAAGTCTTGAGATTGCTCTTCATACGCTCTTTATTCAATTTCTTTGGATAACATTCTTTGCATTCATCTGATGTAGAATTCCGACTCATGGATGTTGCAGATGATATAATGACTCATGTAGAGATAAGTCTGGTTTAATGGAACAAGTAATCATCATAGTCTTCTCCCTCCATCTGGGAGAACCTCTAGTTCTAGATCTCACAATGCTTTCATTCATAAGTCTTCCATACACTAATCTTTATCATGAATTTCAGTTCTTCTGCTTGATTCCTTTTAGTGAGTTCATATCAGGCTGGTAATCTTGTGATTCTTGATACAATGACTGGTTGTTATGGTTTCTCTTTCTTTCTCAGAATCTTCACTTTCTTCTTCATGTTTTTCTTTAGCTCTTGGGTCCATGGAGTTTCTTATAGATTCCATGCCCTAGAGATTCCACTTATTCCTTTCATCATAGGATCATGGATATGAATGGAAAACCAGGGATACTTTAAGGATTCTCTTCGAAGAATACTTCTTATGAGATTGAACTGAACACATACTGTCTTTCATGGTTACTTCCATGGATATATACTTCATCATCTTTAATGGATCATAGGATTAGCTCCCTCCAAATCCTTGCTGCATGTAAGAGTGCATACAATCGGCTCCCCCTGTCTAACAGAGTCCACGCTTCGATCTACATCCTTATTGTCTTCTACAATATATAATTGGCTCTCTTGTCTAACAAAGTCCATGCTTCCGTCTTGTTGTCTTCTACAAAATGTCATAAGTCTCTCTCTAGTTCCTCTTGATTGCTGACTTCTAAGTCTCTTCATGATTGATTCGTATTATCTTTTAGTAGCTTCCACATGATTTGTATTCCATCCTTTCATGTGTATTATTTAATGATATTCATCCTTATCTTGTTGTTCTTTCATGGGTATAGTTTTTCTTGGAACACATTATTTTACAGGAGATGGATATACAAGATATGTACAGAGGCAATGCAAATAGAATATGTACAATAAATAAGAAGAGTATTGTTACTTTTAGAAGAAGAAGTCTCTTCCATCCTGCTTAGTCTTCTTTGTAGGTTCCTTTTCTTCGGCAATTGATGCTTCGTGTTTCTCCTTCCTTTTCTTTAGCTCGAGACAATGATTCTTGTAGTGACCATACTTTCAACAGTTGAAGCATTGTACTTTTGAAATGTCTTTCTCTTGATTTGTCTTCCTTCTTGAACCAAACTTCCTTTTGTTCCTAAAGTTCTTGAATCTTGCTGTGAAGGCTTGATCATTGTACTTCTTTTGGGGTTTCTCTTTTGCACTGATCCTTGATTCTTCTTGAGCACATCAGGTCCAAATTTCTTTAAATGTCAGATACTCCTTTCTTGTGTTCATGCTTGCGGCAAATGCATCCCACGTCTTGGGAAGACCATTGTGTACTATGTTTAACAACTCCTTCTCTGAGATGATCTCTTCAATAGCTTGTAATTGATCTCTTAACTGAGATATTATCACAAAATATGATGTTATGCTGTTGTCATCATTCATCTTCATGTCACAAAGCTCATTCTTCAGACTCATTACTTGTCCAATGTTTCTAACTGAGAAGAGGTTTGTTAGGGAATCATACATCTTTTTCGATGAGTCAAGATGGGATATGTAGGGTATCAAGTGGTATTTTATAGATTCCACTATGATACTCATAGCATCGATATCACTTTCTTTGAACTTTTCCATAGCTGCAATGTTCTGTGGTTCCTTCTCTTTTCCTTCTTCAAACTCTGTCTTCATGATCTTTCCTTTCATGATATCCAACACTTTATTCTTGGCAAGGATGAGGTCAATCCTTGTCTTCCATGCTCTGAAGTTAGAGGCTCCATTTAACTTTTTCTCTGACTTCATAGAATAATTCATGGATGCTTTGACTTGGTCAAACCCTAGATTTGACCACAAACTCAAACTTCACATCTTGGCTTGCTGAGAGTATCAGGAGATGAGCTAGGCTAGAGAGCACTGATCTATCTAGAGATTAGGTCAATCCATTCACTTAAGGTGCCTCAATAAGAGGATTAGGGTTTCTGCAACTGCTTCTGCTAGTTACCCTAGCGACAGTGTCTTGGAAGCTGCTTCTGCTAGTAACCCTAGCGATAGTTCATCAACAAGTTCAATATCCTAGCCGCTATGTTTCCTTCCAGCGTTTAGACTAAATGAAAAAGGTGTGGGCCCATAACCTGTTAGAATATGAAGGATGTGTGCTCATTTTACCATTGACAATACCCTTGTCACCCAACCATAGGCCGAAGCCACCCTCTGAGCACCTTAACCTTGACAAAGAATCATTCCAGAAGCAAACCCTAGGCTAGATAGCCACACAAAGGGTAGCGCACATTTCCCCAAGGATAAAACATAAACAAGAGTTGATCAGATAGTCCAAACCCTGGCCAAGAGATAGTCCAAGCCAAAATGTAACTGCTAGCTGCAGCAACTGCACCAATAACTCTCCTCCAAACCTGCGCACAAGACTGCAACTGCACTGCACAAAACTGGCTCTCTCTGCAATTCTGAGATGTGTCAAATGAGAGACTGGAGCCCTATATTTATAGTGGTTCTAGAAGACTTACTGGGGCCGAATTCTCTTTCTGGGTACCTGTCTGTTCAATATATTATTATTATTTCTGTCCGACTTCTTCTCTTGGAGGCTAATAAACTAATATAAATGATCTTCTTGAGCCGACAAGTCTTCTAGGGTTATTATCCAAGTCATTAGGGTTTCTTCTTGCTTTCCAGAGTATTCTATTCTCATCAGGTTTACAAGTGGAGGTAAATACCTCCCCCAACTACCATAATATCAACAACTCCAACTCAGCTTGTAGAAGAGAAATCAACGAATATAATGTGTATGTTTGATGACTTTTCCTTCATGGATGATCTACCCAAGTATGATAACTATGATGAATATTACACCAAGGTGAATTCTTCAAAACCATCAACAACATATTGTTGGGAGGAAAAGATCAGTTGCAATTCAAACATGACAGTCAGCCTGTGCATATCAATTATGACAACAATGAGAAAAATGCATAAAATTTCAGAGTAAGTGGAAAGACTTTACCCTTATGTTTTTCTTCATTTTAATTTCTGAGAGAAAATTATAAACAAGTTGTCAGTAATAAAGATGGAGAATGTTCGTATAAATCTATTGAGGATGTCATAGATGAAATGGAGTCTATTCTAGACTCAAATTTACAGCCCCTGGGTTACGTTTATTTTCAAACAGAAGATGAATTAATGCATTATAACTCTATACTATTAACCTTCAATTCATTTCAGTCGTTGAAGAATTTTTTTAATCATGTCATTGATGATAAGCACACATAAAATCAGAAATTTGTATTGGAACCAATGAAGCAGTCATCCCAATTTCTACAGTACCCAATATTTTATGTGTTGGATGACTTGTGTTGTCAAAGTCATGGTTCATTGGCAAACCATGAACTTAAAAGAGGTTATGATATAGACATGATTAGGCAGTCTCTTTCACGGTATGTTTCAGCAAGAGTCTCATTTCAAAGTTCAGCAAAAAATTTGCAGCCATCTCAAGAATTGTATAATGATGTAAAACACATATGTGTCATACCCAATTATGACCATAAATTGTTTGAAAGTCAAGAAACAGGTCATGTCTTTCCTGATCCCATAGTAGACTACATGGAATATTTTTTTAGCATAAAAGATCAATCATGTTTTTAGCAATGGCCATTACACTTTACAGTTTTGATTCTGTGGACAAAGGGTCAAGTTATCCTTTTGATTGTGTTGATAAGCATCCAAGAAATCCACTTGTTTCAACTACTTGACTAGCTTCATTGACATTTTTGTATTATTTGTTTCAGCATGATTTTTAGCAGTGTAGGGTAGGTAGCAATTTGAATAAACTCAATCATTTGAGCATCTTTTTCAGCAGTGTGTGGTTTCCAGTAGAGTTTGCAGCTAATATTGTATAGTTCAATTTTCAAGTTTAATTTGAGTTAGTTAGAAGATTATATCTACAGTGACTCCATAGATAATGGAGAAGGCACTGGTCTACGTGTTAAGAGTTATATGGTTCTTGTCACCTCTCGAAAAAGCTTCATCCCCAGGTGGAGCTAATGTTGGGGTCTTATAATCATAGGTGACTTGATTCTTCAGCTATCTATTTGGAATTTCTCTCATGATGAAGACATCTGTCTTGATGGGATTTGTTGATTTCACTTTCTCCCTCCATCAATTTCGCTTGATCCTTCATCACCCTGCTGCACCCTTCATGCCCCGCCCTCCATTTTTTCACCCCTCCTCCGTTTTTGTCCCTACATGCATAAATAAGCTTAGGATAAAAAACATTAGGTTAGTAATAAATGGTTAGTGGCATTTTTTAACACTAATTAGCATAACAATGTTAATTAAATTAAATTAGTGTAGTTAGATTAATAAAACTAGGTTAGGCTTGTTAATAATTAATTAATTAATAATTAGTAATTAGGTTAGTTTGATTAAGTTATCAATTAGGTTAGTATATTAAAATTAAACATTAATTAAGAAATTAAATAAAACATATAAATTAAAACAACAATAAAAAAATAAAATAATATAAAAAATATAAATTAAAAAACAATAAAAAAATAAAACAATATAAAACATATAAATAATAAATAAAAACAATAATATAAAACATAAATTAAATAAAACAAATAAAAAATAATACATATAATAAAACAAAACTTAAAACAAAAATAAAAAAACAAATAATAATAAAAACAAAAATGAATTAAAAATAAAAAATAAAATTAAAAACTATCTTAAGTTCTAAAACACTTTCCCTTTCCCCATATATAGGACCCCCCCTTAAGTCACTCAACCAAACGGGGTTCAATATGAAAAACCATCATAGGGCACTTGTCACCATCAGGTGAACTTGGACCCCTCCCCCTAATACCACTTACCACCCTAGGGGGTCCGAAAACCACTCTCCCTCCTTCAAAACCGTTTTTCCCCAAAATAAAAAACGCTTTTTGCCCACTTTTACCAGTCCACTTCTGAGAGAGTTTCCAGCGAAACCAGAAGGAATTTTGAAAAACCGAGAGATTTTGTTCTCTGCAACGGGCTGAAGAACAATAAACTCTCTCAGTTTTGCACAAGTATCAGGGATTGGGAGAATATAATCCATCTCTGAGCACCATTTTTCAGGTTTCTAGTTTTCCTGATCTTGCCATGTTTTTGCGATGGCTGTTTTGGATATCTGGAGATGAATTTGGAAAACAAGAAAGAGATTTTTTCTCAAGATAGGATCATCTACAATAACCTCTTTCAGATTTAGCACATCTTTTTGCGAGATATGAATGTCTAAGTTGACCCCTATTTTCAACAGTTCGTCCTACCTTTCATGGCAGACAATTCAAAATTTTCAGGGATTTGTTTCTATTTTAGGCTAGGTTGTTGATTTTGACCTCCTGAGCCTGGGGGAGAGTCTGTCCTATATATTTTTATAATTCAAATGTGAAAGGGTTGATCAGTTGGGACCGGTTAGAAGGATATAACTAATTTTTTAAAGAGCTCACAGAGTCTCCATGGATAAAATTTCAGTAACACAGTTGCAGAATCATAGGATTCTTGTGTTAGTTTCATTGGTGAAGTGTTTCTCACTGTAATTATGTTTTCTCTGTTTCCATATGTGTTTATTTTCTCTATTTTTTTAAAGAGAATCAAGTTCAAGATTTGTTTTAAAACACCTTGTTCTAGTTTAAATCAATAACAATGTTTTCCACTGAAGATTAGACTTAGAATTCTCAGTTGCTTTGTGTTTAATTGGATTTCTTAATCTGTTCCATATTTCCATGCATTAAATCTTGAAGATCGAATGTATTTTCCTACCTTTACCTGCCATATTAGCCTATTATGACCTGGTTTTGATCCATTCTGAGATGTGACTCCATTGCCCAATGGTTTTTCCCTTGCTGTTCCAACTAAACCATTTAAAAAACCAAACTTCTATGCAGTAATAACTAGCCTAAAATCTATTATAAACAAAGCTAGATCAGACAGAGAAAGCTCTCTCTGAGTCTTGGAAGGATATATCCAGGACTCCAAGTGGTTTGATGTTACCTCAGTGATTTCCTCCATAGGCTTTGGAAAATTACAGAGTGCTAACATAGTCTAGTGGGGATGGCTAGACTACTGAGTCTCTCAGGACCTCTTCATCAAGAGATGGGGGACATTACAGTCTCCCCTGCTAGAAATTTCTTCCCCACAAGCAATTCTGGACATGTCTCCTGGATTGAATGTTCCCCTTCCAAAGTGGAATCCTCCATGGGTAAGTTCTTCCACTTGACCAACTATTCTCCGATGCTTCTTTTCCATAGCTTCTTCTCCCCGACTTCAAGTATCTCCTCTGGTATCAATACCAACTGTCCTTATTCATCCATAGGTGGAAATTCCTCAATAGGATTTATATGCTTGCCAATGAAAATCTTCAAACATGACACCTGGAAGAAATTGTGTATTTTTCTGCCCTGTGGTAGATCCAACTCATATGCTACGACCCCTACCCTCTTGCTGATTTTGTATGGACTGAAAAAATGAGGTTGGAGATTCTCTGCACCACTTCTCTTAATGGATTCCTTCCTTGATCCAGAATTTATGAGAAGAATGAAATGAATATAGATTATTAACATATTCTTAACACAAAATAACAGAGATACAATAAAACTAGTTTTCTATTCAATAATGAAATAAGCCGAAACTGTAAAATGCAACGGAAACAAGCTTGCTGGAATGGTGGCGGCTTATCTCTGAGAAGAGATGTGACAACTGCGCTCATTCAAAAGAATATGATTACAATGAGGCTCTAAAGGAATTTTACAGTAAAAAAGGAATGGCAAAAACTCTAGACATCCAAAAACCTAACCCTAGGAGTTGAAGCACCAAAAGTCATGTGGGCCCTGTTTGGGTAAGTTAATACATTAACTTCCTGGGGTCGTAACTTTTGCATATGATCTCCGTTTTAGGTGTATGATAGCATGTTGGAAAGGTATCATTGAGGAGATTCATTTTGGGGCCTCAATAAATCCTTTTTATATCATTGATTTGGGACTATCCCGAAGAACCTTCATTTAGGCCCTCAAAATGGCCCCGAAAGTGAAAACTGCTAAAAATAGTAAATTGCCAAAATTGCCAGAAAATTATTTTGAGCTAGTTGGAAAAGGTGGGTGGCCATCGATATCCATATGGATCAATCCTCCCTCCTTAGGAATCAATGGTATCCATTTCATTGATTTCCCCCATCAAACGAGGAAATTTGTTTTGAATTTGGCCCTGGGTGAGCCACTTGCCTTGGTGCAGGAGCTGCCCTGCTTTGACGACTCGATAAAGTTGGATCCTTTGCTGTCGAGTTACCTTGATATGTGTGTCCACAATATGATTGCTGGATGCTTGTTGGATGCAGTCGAGGTTGAACTCTATTGGTGTCAGCTGTTCTTCTACATCTGAGGTGTCTAATAATGGTGGAAAATAAGGGTGATTGAGATCCACGTTGAACGCTGGGTGTAGGCCAAGGAAAGGAGGAATGTTGAGCTCAAAATAATTATTCCCCATGGCCTTGGTGATGGTGTATGACCCATAATGGAGTGGGAGAAGCTTCTGATGGGGTCCTGTAAGGCATTCTTTCTGCAAGTGCAACCAAACTTTGTCTCCCACCTGAAACTTATGTGGCACCCGATGTTGATCATGGCACTGTTGTACTTGTCATTGGACTTCTGTAGGATATCCTGAACCTGTTGGTGAATGTGGTGGATATGCTCGATGAAATGGGTGGATTTTTGAGCTTCAGTTGGAACAGGATATGAGTCCGTCGAGGTGACCGCAAGGGGAAGTGCAACATCTATGGGACCCAATGGTTGGAATCCCAACCCCACCTGAAAGGGGCTGTGGCCGGTTGAGCTATGCAAATATCAGTTGTAGCTATGATAGACATAGGGAAGGCTCTCATCCCATGTGGTAGGGTGATTTGAATTATACATGCAAAGGATATGCACAACCATTCAATTTATGGCCTCGGTTTGGGCATTTGTTTGGGGGTGGAAGGCCGTGGATTTGGTTAGCTTGGTGTCTAGCAATGACCAGAGGCTCGAACAAAATGTGATGAGAAATAAACTACCCCTATCTGAGACAATGGTTTTTGGGAGTCTAAAATGTACCCAGACCCGTTCAAATAAGAGCTTGGTAGTGGCCTCTGCTGTGATGCTCTTCTTGCAGACAACCATAATCGCCATCTTATAAAAGTGAACAAAAACCACAAAAATACAGTCATTTGGTGGACAGGATGCCCGACATGTAGTCCATTGAGATGGATTCCCATGGCCTGTCAGGAGTAGAAAGAGGGGTGTACAGGACCTGGTTCTTAGTGGTTGGTTTGGAAATAGTGCAGGTAGTGTAGGACCTGATATACTTGTTGACCTCCTATCATATTTTCGGCCAGTAGAAATGTTTCTGTAGCATCACCACTGTATTTTCGATGCCGAAGTGTCCTGCCACCCCACTGTAGTGGGCTTCCCATATCAACTTCACTCGCTCACTTGATGGAACACATATATGGCCTAGATGACACAAAAACCTGTCCTGAAGATAGAAATTATCGACAACTATGTTTGCACCAAACATTTGGTAGGTGGTGGCAAAGTCTGTGTTTGTCTCATAGAGTTGGGGCGATCCAGAGGTCTCATGGCCACACGAGTCTAGTACCATGGTGAGTGCCGCGATTGGTGGTCTGTTGAGGCAATCAACGATGCGATTGGTGCCTCCTCTTTTATACTTTATGTTGAGGTGGAATTGATGCAAGTATGTGGACCACTTTTGATGGTGGTCATTCTGCAATTTTCCTTGTGTCTACATAAACTGCAGTGGCTTATGATCAGTGTGGATGATTGTCTCCTTCCCAATAATGTAATGTCTCCACTGGAGGCAGGCTTTCACAATGGAGTACATTTCTTTGTCGTAAGTAGGGTACTTATGGATAACATCGGATAGTGTCTCACTATGATAGGCCATAGGGTGGCTATGTTGAGTGAGAACAACGCCCACAACATAGTCTGAAGCATTTGTCTCAATCTCAAAGGGATGCTGCAGGTCTGGTAGTGAAAGTACTAGGGATGAGCACAAGCGCTGCTTCAAATCATTGAACGCTTGTTGTTGGGACCCGCCCCACACAAATTTTTCCTTACCACCACCCTTGGTGATTTGGCCGAGGGCCCATGCAATATGGGATAATCCCAACACAAAACTGTGGTAGAAATTGGCAAGGCCCAAGAAGCTCCGAAGCTCATTGAGTGTGGTTGGGGCCGGCTAGTCACGAATGACTTGGATCTTGGATGGATCCACATGTACACCATGCTGATCAATGATGTAGCCCAGGTAATGGACCATGTCCATGCCGAAGGATCATTTTTCCAAGTTGGCATATAGCTTGTGCTGCCACAGGGTGTGCAAAATCTGTTGAATATGCTGCAAGTTTTTGGCCCAAGTCTTGATGTAAATGAGAATGTCATCCAGATACACCACTATAAAATTATTGGTGAATGGTCACAGGATATCGTCCATCATCCTCATGAAAGTGGCCGAAGCATTTGTCAAACCAAAGGGCATGACCAACTATTCAAAAAGGCCTTCCTTTGACTTGAAGGCGGTCTTCCATACATCTGTATGTTCTATCGGGACCTGGTGGTAGCTAGACTTCAGATCAATCTTACTGAAGTATTTATCTCCCATGAGTTAATCAAGGAGGTCATTGATTTAGGGAATCAGGTACCGATTTCTGACTGTGATTTTATTTAGAGCCCGGTAATCAATGCAGAGTCGCTAGGTTCCATCTTTCTTTTGTACCAACACTATTGGGATCCCACAAGGTGATGAGCTGGGATGGATGTGCCCATTGTGGAGTAGTTCTTGGATTTGTATCTTGATCTCCTCATTCTCTAACATAGAGCGACAATAGACGAGCCCATTGGGAAGTGGTGCACCGGGGGTCAGATCGATGGGGTGCTTGACTTGGCAGTGCAGAGGTACCTCGGTAGGTGAGGAGAAGATATCCGAGTATTCTTCCATGACCTTATATACTTGCTTCTGTTATGTGGAGAGGTCAGCCACAGAGACCCTGGATGTGGATGTGATCTTTCTCTTATTTTGAGAGAAAATCACGAAGAAGCCAAACTTCCCCATTTGAGAGATGACCTTCCTGTATTGCTTAGTAGAGATCAAGGAAATAACACTAGGTGGGACTGCCTCAGGTATCCTGTACAATTTCCCATTCAAAGTAATAATAACACTACGAGGCCTAGACTCATAATAAACATGATGTTTCCATAAATAAGGTTGGCCTAAGAGAACATCACAAAATTCGAGAGGAGAAACATCACACAATACCTCATCTTTGAAGGGCTTGATACCATATGACAATTGACACTGTTGGCTGACGCGGAGATCACTTCCTTAGCAGAGCCATCCAATGGTGTAGGGTTGTGGGTGAGGCGTTGTGGGTAGGGCCAACTGCTTGAAGAACTCTACAGAGATGAGGTTATTTTGGCTACCACTATCAATGATGAAGTGCAATGGGGTGCCTTTTACCCACATTTGCGAATGGAAGAGGCACTCTCCTTCTTTTGGCTCGTCTGGTTCACCAGGATGGAGCTTGGTGGTAGCAACGGTGGCACTGGGTTCCGCATCAATGATCCATCTTCCCCTTTTTGGTTCTGGCTCAAAGTCAAAATCCACATCTAATTCAGAGGCTTTCACTTCGGACACCAGCGAATGCTTTGAGCAACAATCAACAGTGTTATGCCAATGGATCTTATGGAATTCACACCACTTCCCGGTATCTTTCTTTGTCTTTCCAGTGTCCTTCTTTGCTTGCGGCTTGGACTGGTTGTCCTGATATTTTCCATATTTTCTCTATCCTTTGTTCTGTGGGTTGGGGCCACCCTTTCCTGGCTTTTGTTGTGACAGGTTCCCATGCCCAAATTGTCGTGTCTTTTGTTTGATCTTCTGCTCGATTTTGACGACATATCGATAAGTCGTACCCAAGGATGAGATGTCTAGAAATTCCATTTTGGTCTGGATGTATCTATGCAGAGCCCTGCGATACTTGAGCACCAGATGTCACTCCAAATATTTGATACCTATCTTGGTGCACAAGGTATGGAAGATATTTGTGAAATCTAGCACTGCTTGGTCTCTTTCTTGTCGCAGTGTGGTCCATTTGGTATATAAGTTGTCATAACTTATGACAGGGTAGTATTGTTCCTTAATAGCATCCCTGAAGGAATATCAGGTGGCTGTGACTGTAAATAATGAGGGTTCCTTTGTTTCCTTTTTCTCACAGAATGTTTCCCACCAATCTTTGACATGGGGGACAACTTTGAGGAGTGAAAAAGTAATATTTTCTCTATTCGAGAAGTTATGGACAAAAAAATACCCTTCTTGCAGATTCAACCACTTGTCTACAACATCTGCATCTATCTAATGTTCAAATATAGGAATATTGAAGTTTATTTGTACCTTGAAGGGGGTGGCACCCTCGCTCGAAGAAGATGCGTCCCCTGTTGGTAGCCGCCGAAGGATTTGCGCGAAACTGTCCATCATCTCGTTCCTTTGTTGCGTGAGGGATTCCTCAATCAATAGTTTGAAAGGATCTCCTGTCCCATCATCTTTATTTTCTCCTACCATGAGAGGTCTCTTGGGCGTGTGAGAGCTTTTGTCCTCAAGAGAAACAAGCTCAAGACCCAACTCTTTGTACTCTGACCTCGTTGGGGACATGCATTAAGACGACAAGGAGAAGACCGCTCTAATACCACTGATCTGGATTTTATGAGTAGAACAAAATGAATACAGATTATTAATATATTCTTAACACAAAATAACAGAGATACAGTAAAACTAGTTTTCTATTCAATTATGAAATAAGATGAAACTGTAAAATGCAGCTGAAATAAGATTGCTGGAATGGTGGCGGCTTATCTCTAAGAAGAGATGTGACGAATACACTCATTCATAAGAAGATGATTACAATGAGGCTCTGAAAGAATTTTAAAATAGAACAGGAATGCCAAAAACCCTAGACATCCAAAAACCTAACCCTAGGAGATGAAGCGCCAAAAGTCATGTGGGCCCAGTTTGGGTAAGTTAGTACACTAACTTCCCGGGGTTGTAACTTTTTCATACCATCTCTGTTTTAGGCATATGATAGCCTATTGAAAAGGTATCATCGAGGATATTCATTTTGGGCCCTCAATCATGCCTTCGACTATCATTGAGTTTGTACGATCCTGGAAAATCTTCATTTAGGTCCTCAAAATGGCCTCGGAAGTGAAAACTACTAAAAATAGTAAATTGACAAAATTGCTAGAAAATTGTTTTGAGCCAGTTGGAAAAGGTGGGTGGCCACCGATATCCATCTGGATCATTCATGTACATTTGAAGCCTCAAATAAACCAAGTCACCGACCTCAAATGTGCGCTCAACCCTGTGCTTGTTTGCCTGTACCTTCTGTTGATTCTGTGCCCTTTGTAGGTGGTCCTTCAATTCCCTGAGTATGTCCCGTCTCTGCTAAATCCAGTCCTGAACCATGGGATCCATGCTGTCTCCAAAGGAAATCTCCACAAATGATATGGGTCATAGCTATATAAGGCCCTAAATGGTGGCATACCAATGGACATATGATGGGTGGTGTTGTAGCAGTATTCCCCCAAGTGAAGCCATTTAACCCATGCCTTTTGCTACCCTGCCAAATAATTCCTGAGGTATCCTTCAACCCATTTGTTGAATTTCTCATTTTGGCCATCTGTTTGAGGGTGATAACTGGTACTAGGTGTGAGGTCCGTACCCACCAACTTGAAGAGCTCCCACGAGAATGTGCTCATAAACCTATTGTCCCTATCACTCACTATGGTTTTGGGAAAACCATGCAATCTGAAAACCTCCTGGAAGAACAGGTCTATGACCTGTGCTGCACTGTAGTCTGTGGAAATGGAAAGAAAACTGCACAAACTTAGTCAACCTTTCCACTACCATGAAAATGAAATCTTTTCCTTGATCCTTGTGAAACCTTGTGATGAAATTCATAGATATGCTTTCCCATTTGTGCTCCAGAATGGGAAGTGGCTGTAGTAATCCTGCTAGGTGAGTGTGTTCATCCTTGTTGTCCTGAGAAGTGATGCACTCCTTGATGTGGCACATCACATCTTCTTTCAAACTCTTCCAAGCAAACCTCTCCCAAACCTGCTTGTATGTTTTGATGAACCCTTGATGCCCTGCTACTGGTGAATGATGGCATGCTTGTAGTACCTTGGCCTTAAAGGTTGATTTGGGAACCAAGAAAATTTGGCCCTTGTAGTATATGATATCATCCATGATTCCAAAGTTGTCATCTTGTACCTGTCCATCCATCACTTCTCATGCAATTGTTTTTTTGAATATTCCACCAAAAGGTGGGCCTTCCAATCCATTGAGATATCGATCATGGCATAAACTGATGGTCTTCTGGATAAGGCATATGCTACCACATTATTATTTCCTTTCAAAAATTCTATGTCAAATTCATAATCCTGGATTTTGCTCACCAACTTTTGTTTCCTCTCATTCAAGTCCTTCTTATCTAGGAAGTACTTGAGGCTATTGTGATTTGTCCTCATGATGAATTTTGTCCCAACCAAATACTGCCTGAACTTAGCCAATACATGCATGATGGCTAACATTTCTTTGTTATAGATGATGTAGAGGAGATCAAGACCTCTCAATTTTCAGATTTCATAGACAATAGGATGCCTATTCTGCATAATCACTGCCCCAATGCCTTCCCCTGAGGCATCACACTCTACCGTGAAAGGTTGTGCAAAATCTGGTAGGGACAATACTGGGCATGTACTCATTACTTTCTTCATTTTTTCAAAGTTTGACTGTGCTTCTAGGAGCTACTTGAATGCCCCTTTCTTGGTCAAATCAGTTAGAGGTGTGCAAAGTTGAGAGAAACCCTTGACAAACCTATTGTAATAACAATAGATTCCCAAAAACCCCTTCAACTCTGTGAGTGTCCTAGGTGTGGGACAGTCAAGTATAGCTTGTATTTTCTCTTGGTGTACCTGTACCCCTTCACTCCAATGATGTGTCCTAGATAAAGGACCTGTTTCATTCCAAATTCACATTTGTATTCCTTAGCATATAAGGATTTCTCTTCCATGATAGCCAAAATTTGCTCCACATGTTGAAGGTTCTCCTCCCAAGTTTTTCTATAGATCAATAAATCATCAAAGAAGACCAATAGGAACTTCCTCAATTGCTTGTTGAAAAAATGATTCCTGCAATATTGGAAGGTGGCTGGCGTATTAGTCAGCCCAAAAGGCATGACCAAAAACTCATAGTGTCCATAGTGACACCGGAAAGCAGTATTGGAGATATCTTTCCCCCTCATTTTTTTTCTGATGATAGCCAAAGCGCAAGTCAATATTTGTGAAGTACACTACCCGATGGAGCTCATCCAATAGCTCATCAATCCTTGGGATGGGGTATCTATTCTTGATTATCTTATTATTTAGAGCCCTATAGTCAATACCCATGTGCATTGTCCCATCTTTCTTTTTCACCAATACCACTGAAGATGCAAAGGGACTGGAACTTGGCCTCATGTGGCCCATGTCTAACAATTCTTTAATGACATTTTCTATTTCATATTTATATTTCTTGGGGTGCCTGTAGGGAGTGGTGATGACATGTGTCACACCCTCCTCCAACTCTATGATTTGCTCAAACCCCCTATCTGATGGTGCCCTTGGTGGTATAGGCTCAAAGACCTTGCTGTGCCTGTCATTGATTTTCTGGATCTCTGGTGAGTAGTGAGCTTCCACCTTATTGTATACCTTGAATGATATTATACACTCTGCTACATAAAAAATGTCTTCCCTCTTGAAAATGGCCTCCATGCATTTTTCTGTCACTACTCTGGGTGTGTTTCCTGTCATACCCCTAAGAACCACCTTTTTCCCATTTTCTTCTGTGAAGGACATTTCCATGATTTTGTAATTTGTGGTGATTGGCCCCAATGTACTAAGCCATTGTACTCCAAGGATGATGTTAGTATCGGGAAGGTCCATAAAATATAAATATTGTGCCAAATCATGCCTGCCTAATGTAAGTTTCATTACCGAACTATATCTATCAGAAGGCATGGTGCTCCCTCCTGCTACCTCCACAGGAAATCCCTCAAACTCAACTGTCAGTATGTGTCTTCTTTGCAGTAGGGATGAATAAATGAATTTATGTAAGGCAACCCCATCAATGAGAACTGGGAACTTCTGCCCTTGTAGCACCCCTCTCATCCTGAAAGTGTTGAATTTAGGTACCCTGCTGATGGATGCAAGTGTCACCTTTTCATCTGTTGCAAGGTCGTGACCTACATCCTACTCTTCTACCTGCTCTGTGGCCTCTTTCTCTATGTTCTGTAGATGGCCGAATTATTCCTCCTCCTCATCATCCAATATCACTTCAATGTAGTGGGATTTTACCTTACCCATGCATTTGTGTGTTGGATCCCATGGTTCCTTGCAGGTGAAGCACAACTGCTTCCTTCTCAATTCCCTTCTAGTGGGATCATCCATCCTACCCCTTCCTCGGTCAAACCCCCATTGGGTATATCTTTCCTTGGTTCATAGGAGGTCTTTGATATCTACCCCCTTAGTTTAGAGGAGGTCTAGGTGTGAGTCTCGCCTTTGCTGCTGATCCTAAGTCCTTGGTCTTCCAAATTGCATCATTCAAGTTGGTAGGATTAAAATATTTGACCCAACCCCTCAAGGGTTACATCAACCCTTCTGTGAAGAGCATCATAAGTATCAATTGAGACACATCCTGTACCATAA
>JZKD02S0291230.1:98278-109858 GCA_000966675.3 Picea glauca | reverse complement strand
TGCTTAAGAAATATGTACCTGATGCTAATCATGTTATCGATTGGACTGTGATTCAGGTGGAACTAGAAAATGTCCTGCAAGTGCATCCTATGCGCATATTGGACAGGAAAAACAAACAGCTTCGGAATCGAGCTATAGGGCTTGTAAAGGTCCAATGGACCTGGTACGGTCCTGAGGACGTGACATGGGAGAATGAAGAAGTAATGCAGGCAGAGTACCCACATCTTTTTGAAAATTTTGAAAGACTTGCAGGGACAGTGTAAGTTGCACTGAGGACAGTGTAAAAATAAGGGGAGGGGGATTGTAGTGTCCCCAAGGCCGAGCCCCGTTACAGAGCATGTATATGCAAAGAATTGTAAATGTGTTCTATAGGCTGGTGAGCCAAGTTTTGCATAAGCTATAGGCTTATGTGTTTCGTTAGGCCAGGGAGCCTAAGTGTTGAAGGCCAAGAGCATGTTGATGTACTTGTATGTATGCAGATCAATTAATAAAATATAAACACCACCAGGTGTAGTCCGACCACGATGAATGAGTGATGGGGGACTGAGCGTCCACAGAGTGGGCAAGGAACTAGGGGCTAAAAGGTGGGAAAGGGGATGAGTGCTAAGCCTAGGGGCTTAAGCCTGGGAAATAATATTTTTATATTATTTTAAAAAGGGACATGTGCATTTCTGTTTATCCTAAGTTCCTGACAAGGGAGGGAACGTGCAAAGGGGATGCACGCTGTGGTATGCATGTAGTTCCCAGGGTGACAAGTGTCAACCCTGGTGCATGCAAATATAAGCGCCGAGCTGAACCATGGGGGGAACGACTTCTCCATTCTGACCCGAACCTCTGAGCGTGGAACCGGTACGCCATCTGCAAGAATACCCTGGTTTATCTCTGAAAAGCCAAAAAGCCCGTGTTTGTCCTGAGGGAATTGTGCACACCCTACCCAGAGATGTGAGTTTGTTTCTGTTCCAGGCAAACCCGAGAGCGCATTTCCTGAACCAGAATCCCTGTGCTGAACTCGAGTGGAAGAATCCTCGGTTGTTCGGGAAAAGATGAGCTAGCCTGTGCGTGGATCCTATTCTGAAATCATTTCCTGAGATCATCCTGTGACTGCTGAACCATTTGGAAAGCCTTTGTCTGTGTTTTCTGTGAGTTGTTGTGACCACACAGTACTGGACTGCGTGAGGCTTGTTGGCCCGTGAGCGCCTCCTCCAGGTGAGAGAGTGCGCAGAGGGAGAAGAGAACTCCTGGAAGGAACCCTGTAGCTGCCATAGAGCCCAGAGACTTCTGGTCCGGTATGTTCCTGTAACCCAAGGTAAGGGAGACTGGCAGCCGAAGGACTGTCTAGGTGACAGAGAAGGTGCACTCTCCTAGGGTGGAACAGGCATGTGGGGAATGAGGGTCTGTGGGCAGTGAGCATGAGAGATTCCTGGGAGAGCTTTCTTCCTAGTGGTTGTGTATGTGCTATCTTCCTTGTAACCTCAACCTAGCCTAGGATTCCTTGCCTTGGGGTGGAGCTTGGTCCCAGCTCAGGGGTGACCTACTGTTGAGCTGATGAACAGTGTGGTCTAAGGCTGGGAGGTTCGTGGAAGGCCTGCACTTGGTTGGTGAATTCCACAGCTGTTAAAAGATAAGTATCTGAATTATGTTTTATCACATTTGGCATGACTGTGCTGTTCATGTATCATGTTTTCCGCTGTGTAAATGAGTTACTGTTGAATGCTATGGAATGTTTAATTATAGCAGTAACCATATATGTTTCACTCTGTAATTTAAATGTGTTTAATTGTGTTAAATGCATGTGCTTATAATTCCTGTATGAATTATGTAATCATTCATGTATAGAATGATAAAAAAGAGTTTGAAAACCTCGGTAGTGGAAGGGTACACTACACTTTTATCCAAATGTAATCTATCCACTATTTTAGGATCAATGTAACAATGAGTTTCTCCTGAATCAATTAAAATAAAAACATGATGATTAATGATCTTAACTTCCACCTCAATAATATTGGATTGGTACTCTTCTTGTCGATCATCTAAGGCTGCATATATTCTGCCCATGTCTTCTACTATTGCATCCCCTTGGATGTTGTGCATGGTCTTCACTTTTTTTTTTTTTTTTTTATATGTTTTTTATTTTATTTTCTGTTAGGGAAATCCTTGTATAGGTGATCTTCTTTGCATCCCCAACATTGGATTGGTGGTATTCCCCTTTTCCCCAATGAATATTCTCTCTTCGATTCATCCTTAGCAGGCTGGTATGGATGAATTTTATTTGGGATATTTATATTGAAATGAGGTTTGAATCCTTTCTTTCTTTGGTCAAACTTCTCCTTCTTCTTATCCTTCCAAGATTTCTGCAAAGATTCTATGCCCTTTCCTTGATCATACAAGTACTTATCCTTTTTGATGGTCTCAATCAAAGTCTTGGGTTCATCATATTGAATCTTCTCTTTATAAAATGAAGGCAGTCCAATAAAAAACCTTTGTATTTTCACCTTCTTATCCTTTATAAACCCCACATACTTTAGAATTCCCAAGAAATTCTTTTCATACTCTGCCATGGTCATGTTTCCTAGCTCGAGTTCAAAGAAATCTTGCATTTTATTGTCATAGAAGTTCTCAGAAAGGTACTCCTTCTGAGAATATTTCTTGAACTGCTTCCAAGTGATCCTACTCTCATTTATGTGCTCAAATTGCTTAAGCTGATCCCACCACATAACATATTTCCCACGTAAATGGTATGAGGAAATTCTGGCTTCTAGGTTTGATGAGTAGTTATGCAATTGAAAATACCTCCTTAGTCCAAGCAACCATGCTTCTACATCATCTTCCCTTTCTCTATCACCATCAAAGGATGGTGGCTTAAGATTCCTCAACTCTCCTTGCAAACTATCCAATTCATTTCTTCTTCTTTGGTGCCTAACATGAGACACCTTTGGGCTACTTATGGGATCTTCAAATGCATACAATTTCCTTTTCGAGTGAGGTGATTGATGTCTATGAGTTCACAATATCTTCCCTCTTCCTCCCATCTTGAGTTTGATTGATTCTTTTTTTTCCTCTGAAACTGATTTAAGATTTGAATTACTTGAGCATTTATCTGATTTTTTTCTCTCATCAACCTCTCATTGTCTTCTTTGTAACTCCACACTTCTATTTTTAGGCTTCTCACAATCTGTAATAAGGTTTCTTGCTCCCCTCTGCCCTTGTGTCCATTTGATTATGTCTCTGCATTACCAACAATGATATTTTCCCCTTTGGCCTATTTATCATGATTGAATTCTCCCTCTCCTTCCTCCACTTCTTGAATATGCATTCTTACACTGAACTAATGTGTTTATACCCGCTATTTCTGCAAAATCTACAAGCAATCATTTTGTTATAATTATTCATATTATAATTTTTTTTCCAACAATGCTACATGTCCTTTTTATGCTCAATTCATGAAGAAATATATTATCATTATCCAATTATAACAATTTAATGTTATTCTCCTCCGAACCATCTTTCTAATGACTACTCCCATGCCCCAATCCGATCTTTGAGCTAAAAGTTATGGCTTTTTGAAGAAGTTACTTTAACCCATTTTTTGTGCAACCAGATCTTGTCGAATTATTCCACAACCCCCTTTAAATCGGTACGTAATTCAAATTATTTACAGGTTCTTCCTTCAATCCACTTTCCTTGTGAGAGTAGGCTCGAAACCACAAGATTATCCACTCCAAGTGACGTTTCTCTGTATTCCTCTACACAGGAGCTCATTCCAACAAATGATCGTGGGCTTGTTTACTTCTAGGCCCTTCGTGCTTCTAATCAACCCATTTTTCCTTATCATGAGGCTGACACTGGAACCAAGTCCTTTGGATTTTGGCCTTCAGGATAATATCCCTTTTCAGCTTCCAACTCCCCAGAGCAAACTTCACTGAAACACTTATATTAACTCCACTACTAGATCAGACGATCAAGATTTAATCTCTCGTTTATTGGATGGTCCCGACTCATCTGAAGGCCCCACAAAATCAACGATGATGAATTAATTGGGCATTAGGATGGAAATTCCTTAATTAATTTTGGACTTTGGTGCTCCTGGACTATGGGATATTACAACTCTCGAGTCATTCAACTCCCCCCAGAGTGATACCTGCCGAAGAACTTACCATATCCTTACAATGTTTAATTGGATGGTCACGAGGAATCCCAGAGAGTCTTAGATCAATGGTCCACATGACTTCGCTACTTCGAGATTTCGGAACATTCACTAGTAGAGATGCTGGACACTCCCAGAGGTCGTAACCCTAGAGAGGACATGGCATGTTGATGTCACCTATGATGACGTGTCCCCTTGGTATGTGTGCCACGTGTCACTAAAAAATGAATAGGTTGGGGTCCACAAGGTACTGAATTCATGTGACATGTGTCCCCACACGACACCCTTGACACATGGTATAAGATACATCATCAACCCAACAGACGGTCACCATTCTTTGCTCGTGATCTCATGACCTGCATTACTCCCGAATTCTTCCCTCGATCTAACATTCGATGAGATTTCAGGACTTCAGGCCTCTAGGACTCTGCATTAGAACTCTCAAGATGTTCAACTTTCCCTGGAGTTACACCTAACGAAGCGTTCATAAAGTGAGGATGACCGCTTACCATCGATTAGCACCTTCACTTACTCTATATTTCCACCATTGCTATATCTGATGATCAACATTACTCCCAAAGTCCTTCCCTCAATCTAACGATTGACGGGAATTCGAGACTTTGACGCTCCTGGACTTTGGTTTATAGCAGTTCTAAAATGGTTCTATTCCCCTAGAGTTAAACTTCCCGAAGTGGTCAATGCTAGATGACCCTAACCAATGACTGAGATTTCACCCGAGCCTCTTATCATATCAGACGATTGGAGGGACTTCGCGACTTTGGCCTTTTTCATGCTTCTGCCCTGTCTCCCATAATTTCTGAAGCAGTGAAGTTTGGGAGTCTCCATCTCCTGCTTGGATTTGATTGATGACTGGAGATCGACCAACTTGATCTGATGCTTGGGACTTAATCCCACATAGCCCCTAGTTTAATCTCTATACGATCGTCCTTGTTTACTTGGTTCCCGATCTAACAATACAAAGCTCCCTGATTTAACGACTGTGATTGCTCCCAAAATTCAAAAGGGAATGATCCTGATTCCATGATCCTTTACAAAGGGTCTTTGTCCTTATGATGCTAAGGCTTCTGCGCAATATCTATAATGCTATCACTCCTGAGCTTTAAGATCTCGAGTACGTATTTGTTCTTAAGGAAAAAACCATGTCCAATAGTTCCAGCCCATACCGATCCGATGTTTCAAATTGAAGCTCTTATACCAATCTGTAATGTACCCAACCACCCATAGGCTGGGCACGCTAATGCAAGCTCATTTCTGAACTAAATTTGAATTCTGATACAATTTAATTAATTAAAAGGCATGAAATATTCACATGCAGAGATCAAGATTCATGCTACAATATATAGAATGTTAAAACATGCCATGCATAACAATAACCAACAATCAGGCACATCAAAATACACATCTTAGAGATATTAATCAATACACAACGAAAATAAATATATAAGTAGATAAACACATGCAATAGAGCACTTATCTTTAATGAAATGAATCACCAACTGATTGCAGACCAAGGATGTTCCACCCAACGGTAGACACTATTGTTCCAAGTCTCAACTACAATGTCACCCTCGAGCCAGGGTTATGAATCCACAAGGATGGTTCCAGAGTTTCACCGAGCTTCCCCAAAGCAAGTCAGAACTCAAGCTCTCACGGGCTTCTCAGCACACACATCAATACAAAGTACACCAACTCTCTTCTACCTAGCTTGCACAACCCAAGAGAATGGAACCCCTTCTCTGCCACATAGTCCCTCAGTTTATCCACCTCCTTCCAGGGATCTAGTGCATCCAACCAAGAATCTCCATGCCGAGACTCTCAGGATTCGTAGCTGTGTCCAAAAATTAACACATGCCAATGCATCTCAGACATGCAAACATAATTTCATGGTTGGAATACACCAACAATCATTACAACCGACAAACCATGGCTTCATTCCACAATTCGTTTTTGTTTCCCAAGCCCAGGACCAAAATGAATGAGGAATGAAAAGTGGGTGAAAGAATGAATGGAGAGAGAACATAATGAACAATGTGAACAAAGAACAATGAACAATGAGTCAGTGAGTGAATGAGTGAATGAACCCCCCAAACAAACCAAAAATGGGTTTATGTATTTCTTGGAATTAAAGAACCACATGGCCTTCCCCCAAGAAGCTCTTGTAACTGATATTCTCCATTAAAAAAAATGGTAAATAAAATATAAAATAAACACTTAGCTCCTCAAGCCCCCTCTCTTGTGGAATCATATCCCCCATAACTCTTTTCCTTGTCCATCTAACAGCCAATGATGTATTTATCATTATTAATGATCACAACATTAAATTTCTTAGGCAGACTGGCCTCTTTTAATTGTTTGGGCACTCTGGCCTTTCATAAATTCACAAAATACATTATGTAATATGGGGCTCAAAACCGAGGTATTACAATCTTCTATAGGCAAATTCTTCCATTTGACCAAATAGTTCTTGATATCCCTGTTCCTTAGTTGTTTCACCCTTATTTCAAAGACATCCTTTGGAATCAAAATCAAGTGTCCCTCTTCATCAACTGGAGGTATCTCTTCATTAGCTACAACATTCTGCCCCATATCCATTTTAGGCATGATACATGGAAAACATTGTAGATTTTTCTCTATGGTGTTAATTTTAGATCATATACAACTTCTCTAATTATCCTTTGCACTTTATAGGGCCCATATAAGCGTGGTTTGAGTTTCTAATGTCCACTCTTCTTAATATATTCTTTTCAGTATGTCTGGAATCTTAGGTAGACCAAGTCCCCTACCTCAAAAGTACTCCCCACCCTCTTTTTTTCAGCATATAATTTCTGCTAGTTTTGAGCTCTATGCAATTTGTCTTTGAGTTCTTTAAGGATTTCTTGGCTTTCCTATATCCATTCTTTGGCCATGGGAGCCATGCTATATTCAAAAACAATTTCAACAAAAGTAAGGGGATACTAACTTTACATCTCTTTGAAATGAGACATACCAATGGACAAGTGGTGATTGGTGTTGTAGCAATACTCCCCCAAATAAATCCATTTGACCCATGCTTTTTGCTGCCATGCTACATAATTACTGAGGTAACCTTCCACCCATTTGTTCACTATTTCTGTTTTCTCATCTATTTGTGGATGGTAGCTAGTGCTAGGAGTCAACTCAATACCCACAAATATAAACAATTCCTCCCAAAAAATGCTCATAAAATTGCTATCCCTATAGCTCACAATTGTCTTGGGTAGTTCATGTAACTTGAAAACCTCCCTGAAAAATAATTTAACTACCTGATATGTGCTATAGTCCATGGTGATGGAATACAAGTGGGAAAAATTAGTCAAGTGGTCTACTACCACAAAGATACAATCTTTCCCCTATGTCCTGGGAAGCCCTGTAGTGAAGTCCATCGATACACTTTCCCACTTACACTCTGGAATGGGCAGAGGTTGTAATAGGCATGCCGGGTGATTATGCTCATCCTTATTCTATTGGCAAGTAATACACTCCCTAATATGGCGCATGACCTCTTTCTTGAGACCCTTCCAGGAAAACCCTTCCCTTATCTCCCTGTATGTCTTAAGAAACCCTTGGTTCCCTGCTAATGGTGAGTTATGAAATGCCTGAAGCACTTTCTTCTTGAATGAGGAATCTGGAACTAAAAAGATCTAACCTTTATAATAAATAATATCATCAATGATCCTGTACCTATCATCCTATAACTTCCCATACATTAACCCACATGCAATTTTTTTTTAGAATACTCCTCCAATAGAAGAGAATAGGCTAAGGGCCTTCTGGACAAGGCATCTACTACTACATTATTCTTTCCGTTGACATATTCTATGTCAAAATTATATGCTTGGATCATTATTACCCATTTTTTCTGCCTCTCATTAAGGTATTTCTATGCAAGGAAGTACTTGAGGATGTTATGGTCTATTCTAACCACAAATTTCACTCCAACTAAATATTTCCTGAATTTGGCCAAAACGTGCATTATGACTATCATTTGTTTATCATAAATAATGTACATCAGCTCATGACCCCTCAACTTGTGACTCTCATAGGCAATATGATTCCTATTCTACATGAGCACAACACCAACACCTTCACCAGATGCATCACACTCCAATATGAAAGGTTGAGAAGAATCAGGTAGAGATAACACATGACAAGTACTCATCACCTTTTTCATTTTATCAAATGTTGACTGAGCGTCATCACTCCATTCAAATTTTTCCTGATCAAATCAGTTAGGGGTGTGAAAATTTGGGATAATCCCTGGACAAACTTCCTATAATAGCTATAGATGTCGAGAAATATTTTGAGTTATGTGATTGTTTTAGGTGTGGGCCAATTAATGATGGCATGAATCTTCTCTTGATGAACTTGTACCCCCTTTTCTCCAATAATGTGTCCCAAGTAGAGGACCTCTTCCATTCCAATTTCACATTTTGACTCTTTGGAATATAAATACTATGTTTCCATGATGCCCAAGATCTCGTTCACATGTTTGAGGTGCTCCTCCTAAGTCTTGCTGTAAATCAACAAATCATCAAAAAAGACAAGCAAGTATTTTCTTAGTTTCTTGTTAAACACATGATTCATGCATGAATGAAAAGTGGTTGGCACATTGGTCAAACCAAAAGGCATGACAAGGAAATCATAATGTCCAAAGTGGCATCTGAAGGCTATCTTATGTATATCTTTCTCCCTCATCCCGATCTGATGGTATCCAAAGCACAAATCAATTTTTGTGAAGTATACTGCACCATGTAGTTCATCCAATAGTTCATCTATCCTGGGGATGGGGTATCTGTTCTTAATAGTTCTCTTATTCAATTCTCTATAATCTATGCACATGTGCATAGTCCCATCCTTCTTCTTTACCAACACCACTGATGATGCGAATGGGATTGAACTTGGTCTGATATGCCCCATGGCTAGCAATTATTTGATGACACTTTCTATCTTTTCCTTGTGCTTCTTGGGGTGTTTATAAGGTGTAGTGATGACTGGTTTGGACCATTCTTCCAATACTATAATGTGTTCAAACCCCCTGTCTGGTGGTTGACTTAGGGGAATAGGATCAAATACCCTTTTATGCTTATGAATGATCCTTTGTATATCTGGAGGGTATTGTTTGTTTCTCCCATCATTTGTGTCCATAATGAAACATTTCATTGCATAAACTATCTATTCACTCCTAAATATGGCATGCATTTTCTTGGCTGTCACAACTCTAGGTGAATCCCCTATCATCCTCTTAAGCATGACTCTCTTCCTTTCTTTTATGTTGAAGGACATTTCCATGGTTTTGTAATTGGTAGCAATTGGCCCAAAGGTGCTAAGCCACTGAACACCTAATATGATATTGGTGTCAGGAATATATACTATACAAAAATATTGTGTCAAGGCGTATCTGCCCAAGGTCAATCTCATCCATGGGATGTACCTATAACAAGCCATAGTACGCCCTCCTACTACTTCAACTAGAAAACCTTCAAAATCAACTGTAGGAATATGTCTCCTCTCTACCATATCCATATCAATAATATTATGAGAAGCTCCTCCATCTATCAACACTGTGGCCCTTTGTCCTTGGACAACTCCCTTCATCCTAAAAGTGTTGAACTTAGGCACCCCACTCATAGAAGCAATAATAACCTTCTTTAGCCCACTATCATGATGTAAGGATGCCTCATCACCTTCCACATGCAAGGCTTCTTCTTCCTCCCTGTGGTTTGCTTGCATAGTATGAATAAATCCACCCTCCTCATCATCTGTTTCCTCTTCACTGTCAGACACCACTTCTATATAGTGAATTTTTCCTTTGCCCAAACACCTATGACTTGAATTCCATGGTTCTTTACAGGTCAAGCATAGTTGATTCCTTTTTAATTATCTTCTTGTGGCTTCATCGAACTTCCCCTTTCCTTTGTCCATTGGTCTAGTATCTCAGCTCCTTGGAATGACGAGAGGATTAGGTGTAAATTTATTCCTGTTAGCTGCTCCAATTAAATATCTGGTGCGCTCAATGACATCTTGTAAGGTTACAGGATTAAAATCCTTAACCCATCCTCGCACAGGTTCAATAAATTATTCTATACACATCATTAGTAATCTAGGTTCTGACACATTAGGAACCATAACCGACACTTTCTGAAACTCCTCAATAAAGGCTTTAGCTGATCCCGTCTGCTTGATTTGTGTAAGCTCCCTGAAATGACATTATGGATCCTCTCTGTCAAACCTGTCAATGAGTCTCTGAGTGAAGTGACGATAATAAGTGATATGCTCATGTCCCAAGGTGGTCATCCCATGAAACCACGAGTCATGTGCCTTGCCCATCAAGTACAATGTTGAAAACTTGATAAATTTCCCTTCCTCCATGGTATTTAGTTGGAGGTAAGCATCCATGTTTTTCACCCAGGATGTGGTTGAGATTAAATCTGATCCATCAAATGTTGGTAACTCCATTCTTCCTTCCTTACGCCCTAGTTCATTGTCACCTCTATAACGATTCTTGGACCTTCTTTTCATCTTCAGGTGGAAATAATCTCCCATGGAAACCTGTCTCTAGAACCCCACGGTCATGGAAATTGCACTCCCTTTTTGTGGTCTCCCACTCATCCCCTAAAATCTCTTGATAAAAGGCATTATTATCCCTTCGTTGTGCATCTAGAAAGGTAGGCATGTACGGTCTAGGAGTATATCTCCTAGTTGTGTGAGATGGGATGGGCATACCTTCGTTTGGTCTATGCCCTTATGAATGGCCTTTATGTATGGATTCCTCATGGTTCCCATTACTCCCATGAGATACACTAGTATCATGACTTCCACCAAATAAGGGTGGATATTTACCATGTATTTTCTCCATCAAATACTGAGAAAGAATACCTTGGTGTTTACTTTGCTCCTCCATCAAAGTTATCATTGTGTCTTTCCCTCTTTGGAAATTTGCAAAGGATAATTTAAGTTCTACCTGTCCCAAGGATAAATGGTTCTACATCTCCTCAAAGTTGCACTGCATAATCACATGAATGTTTTGTAGTGCATCCTTCATTATCTGAGCTACCTTTTCGACCAAGAAATCTGCCTCTTCATATGTGGAATTTTCTATTTCATGAGTTTCCCCCATATTGACTTTTGGCTCTTCTCCCTCTGGAATGCTTGATACAGGCCGTCCCCCACAACCTCTTCTCCTGGTCATCAATATTTTACCATAGGCTGGAGCATGACTTGGCTTTGATAGAGGCAGACATGAGAAAATAAACCACGCTTCTAGGAGAAAATAATGATCCCTCCTTTCATGAAGATTTTATAATAATAATAATAATAATCTATTTTTAAGGTCATGACCAAGCCTGGCATCAAATTGGTGTATGAGACCCCCTTATTTGTGGCAAAAGGGACCCCCC
>JZKD02S0291230.1:84168-96990 GCA_000966675.3 Picea glauca | reverse complement strand
GAGATTAGGTCAATCTCGTCACTTAAGGTGCCTCAACAAGAGGTTTAGGGTTTCTGCAACTGCTTCTGCTGGTAACCCTGGCTGCAGTGCTTTTGGAAGCTGCTCCTGCTAGTAACCCTAGCGACAATTTCCTCAACGAGCTCAATGTCTAGCAGTTATGTTTCCTTCCAACGTTTTAGGCTAAATGAAGGGGCGTGGGCCCATAACCTGTTAGAATATAGAAGATGGTTTGCTCGTTTTACCATTAACGATACCCTCGTCACCCAACCACAGGCCGAAGCCTCCCTCCGAGCACCTTAAACTTGACTGAGAATTCCTCCGGAAGCAAACCCTATGCTAGATAGCCAAACAAAGAGTAGCGCATCAATCCCCAAGGATAGCGCATCACAAAAGACTTATCATATGTTCCAAACCCTAGCCAAGAGATATCCAAGCCAATACTGAAACTAGCTGCAGCTGCAGCTGCACCTGCAACCCTCCTCCAAACCTGCGCATCAACTGCAATTGCAGTGTGCACCAACTGGGAAAACTGCAGTCCTGAGATGCTGTCAAATGAGAACTGGCGCCTTGTATTTATAGTAATCCTGTCAGTTTGTTGGGGCCGACTTCTCCTTTTGGGTATGTGTCTGTTCAGTATATTATTATTAATTCTAGCCGACTTCTTCTTTTGGAGGCTAATAGCCTAATATAATTTTTCTTCTTGAGCCGACAAGGCTTCTAGGGTAATTAGCCAACTCATTAGGGTTTCTCTTGCTTTCCGGAGTCTTCTATTCTCGTCAGGTTCACACATGGGGGTAAATACCTCCCACAACTACCATAATATTAAATCTCATCCCATTGACCTTTTAAACACATCAGTAATCTTCCTTGAAAGTTGGGAAAGCAAGAGAATCAATTTTCCCAAGAACTTTGAGCAAACACGCAAAGTGTTTGACGAAAGTTCTCAATCAGTTAGATTTGATTTTTATGTGAGATTTGGTTGGGAACATTACACTATCCTAGTGGATGATGATTGAATTGAGCATAACAACAAGGGAGGCTACCTGAATTAGTTCTCTTATTTATCTCATTTTCTATAGGGGGGCATCAACTACCCTCTCCATTATTGTTTTTATGGTTGTTTTTTTATTTTATTTTTTATAGTAGGATAGAAATGAAGTTATGTGAGTTTGTGATCAATCTCAAAGACATCATAGTTTTTTGCATGATTAGAACAATCATAAACTATTACCCATGTGGTCCTGTTTCCAGGTGGTAAGCCAAAGGGAGTGATGTGTGTACTCTTTTTTGTATCATACCAATATTAATGCCATCTACTTTAAAAAAAATAGAAGGTGAACGTATAACAATTGTTATAAAATAAAGTAAACCATTTAGATATACAACAATTAAGTCAAATACAAAGAAGATAGTTCATTCAAACAACTAACAAAACTGGAACACAATAATGTACAAGAGAGATGAATGTAGGAAAACCCAAAATTTTATTAATCAAGAGTATGTATAGCCATATGAACCATAATAGTTCTACTAAATCGGTTTAGCTTTCTGTAAATAGGATGTTAAATCGGTTTAGCTTCTTGTAAATAAGATGTTTCAAAACCATATGTTGTTCACAACAAATTAAAAGGTTAAGTGAAGCCCTTCATAGCATGCAACCTTTTCCAACTCCAATATCAGATTGTATAAAGATAATATATAGTCATGACATAATTAGTCATATAGAAAATTAAATGAAAACACACTAATGAATAAAATAAACAAATGTTACCTCTTTAAGGAAGCACATGAGCTTTCACCCCCTTAAGTTGCAACCTTCTTTTCATTGCTAGCACCATCAGGCTATGAAAGGGTTGAGAGAATGAAAAATAAAAATAAAATATAAGCATAACAAACAGTATATGTGCTCTCTCTTTCTCTCCACTTCTAATATGGACCTCTATTATTTTATAGAGGTTGAGTGGGCAAGTGAAAAATCACCCATGCCCTTTGATTTTCGTCTAAATTTTTTTTGGAGTGTTTCATTTTAAAATTATCCTAGAATAGGAAGGTTGAAGGTGAATTGTGGTCAAATATTCTAAAATCCTACTAAAACTATAGGATCACTCACTAATGTGCATTTTCAGTTGTTTTACAAAATACATGTTTTTTTCTTCATTCAATCACACATATTTTATACAAAGAATATATCCTTGCATAAATGCAAATCAGAGAATATCTTTGAATAAATCATCAGACATCAAGGCATATATTGTTGGAAACATAATTCATTAGGATTAAGAATGGAATATGAACATTCAATTTATTGTAATTAACATAAGGAGTCCAAGAAAACTTGGAAGATGAATTGGAATTGTATTTAAAGATGTATCATGTTGATTAATATATGCACTACACACTTATCCTCTAATTCGTGTGTCTAATTCGTGTGTCCAACAGTGGTATCAGAGCCCGTAGTTTTTGGGGCAGGAATTTACATTATGGTAGTTTTCCATAGCTATTTTCTGCCTAGTATAGAAAAGCCTCTGCCAATCTGTCTCTGGGCACATTTTTGTTAGATATGTCCATAAACGAAACACCTCTGCCAATCTGTCTCTGGGCACATTTTTGTTAGATATGTCCATAAACGAAACACCTCCCTCTACATTCTCTTGTGGTGCCCTCTATTCTCTGGTAAATCTTAATTTCCGCTGCACACCTCTGTACTTCCTTATACCTACCACATTGTCTAGCACATCGAATCCATAGCTGCAACCGCTCGGACCATATGCACTCTCTCCATCGGAGGCATCTGTATCCACACTCGCTCCTGTCGATGTCTAGTGCTTTGCTCGCACCGAAAAACCCTAATTTCTATTGCTGTGAGCGTGGTAAACCCTAGAATCATCATCATTCTCACCGTCTCCTCACCTGAGTGTAATAATTTGGTAATCGTTCGTTCCATTCTCCTCCTCAATGAGTAACCGTTTGTTTACTCAATCGGTTGTGAACCGACTCCATTCAAGCTCGATTTTTTTGTAGAGCGAAGCTTGCATTCGGGAACTTAGAATCCATCTTTGAAGCTCAAGATTAAATTTTGAAAGGCCTAGGCGAGTGAGCTCTGCGAAGTAAGTAGCGTCACTATCGCCCCTCCAAAAGTTCTTGCACACCATTTTTAATAGGCACTGGAGCTATTCCGGGCACTCACTCTTGTTTCGTGGACAAGAAAGAATTAATTCCTGTTTATCCATTATTGGTTTGAGGAATTTACCATCCATCAACGAGTTTGCTAAATGGACAATAGAGGTAAACCTGCGCGTAACATTGTTTAGGGTTTTAGGTTTTGGCGCCCAACCGTGGGCTCCAATCCATGGTTTCTCCACTTCTAATTGCTGGCCACCCGTGTAGGAGTATCTGGTGGGTGACTTCGGGTTCAACCCTCTCGGCCTCGACAAGCCCGTCGCCTGTGGGTTTGAAAGCGATAATGGTTTGGCATTGAATGACTTGGCTGTTGGCTAGAGACTATAAACTAAACAAAAATACTTCAAATACTTTTGAAGTGTACAGTTGCATGCCAGATAAAGATTGTAAGGCATTGGTACCTTTAATATATGAAATGGTAGCTGCTTGATTTGTATATATCTATATCCACCGAAGAGTTAATTGTAGGCCACACCAATACCCAATGGAGCGACGACTCCTCTTCCATACAACAATTCGTATTTTCTTTGGCGGTTGGTAGCGTACATAGATCCTTGCATCAGTTTCAGAAGCCTATTTTATATTTGCAACAAATCTATTCAACCGATCTTGCAAGTTCTTAGTGAGAGTACTAGATTGGGGCCTGGTCCAAATTGTGTCTTGAATTGAACATAATTTGGTTTGTCTCCGGATTTACCAAGGTCAAGGCAAGGGAAAGAAGAAATCCACGAAATGAACCCTACAATCGGGTCCATTAATATCGTTGCTTTCCAGTCAGTGGTATTTGGGATGGTGTATATTAGAATCGTATTTGTCGAAGAGATTTGCTATTGGTACTTTGTTGGTGCTTTCACTTTACCAACTGATATCTCTCGCCTTTGCCTCTATTTAGATAAAATATGAGAAAATAACACACGGTGAGGCTACATTCACTTCTCTATTTTCAATAAAGACTGATTACATTCTTCTATTCTATTTTCAATGAAGACTGATTACATTCTTAAATAGGAAAAGACTCTATTGAGTCGGTTACATGCAAACCACAAACAACTAGACTCTACAAACAGTGAACTACGAACTGACTCTTAGAAGTGACTCTTAGAACTCACTCTGACTCCATTATTTCCAAGTCCCCCCCTTAATGGAGAATATATTGACTTCTACACCTAACATCTCCCTAAATAGCTCAAACTTAATCTTTCCAAGAGGTTTAGTGAAAATATCAGCAACATTTTCACTAGTATTACAATACATAAGAGCTATTTCATTTCACTGCAACTTTTCTCTAACAAAATAAAACTGAGCTTCAACATGCGTTGTCCTTGCATGAAAAATCGGTTTCTTCGCAATATTGATTGAATTTTCATTATCACATTTCATCGTCATAGGTTCCTTTCGTTTTTTTCCAACATCTTGAAGACGTCTTCTTAACCAAACAACTTCACAAGTTGTTGCACACAAGGCTTTATATTCTGCTTCAGTAGAAGACAAAGATACAGTAGGCTATTTTTTACTGCTCCATGAAACAACCCCAGATCCAATGCCAAACACATATCCAGTGGTTGATCTTCGATTATTCGGATTTCCAGCGGATTTCCAGTCCAATCAGAATCTGAGTAACCTGTCAACTCAACATCAGATGCATCAGTATATTTAATACCATAATCGAGTGTTCCTTTTAGATACCCGAGTCTGCCTTTGCTGCATTCCAATGGCTTTCATGAGGTTTCACCATAAACCGACTTAACACACTCACAAAATATGAAATATCAGGTCTGGTTGTGGTGAGATAATTCAGACTACCCACCATTTGTCTATACATAGTGCCATTCACCTCCTTTGAACCATCATCACAAGAAAGTTTCACATTCTGCTGCATGGGAACAATAGAAGACTTACACTGATCCATTTTAAATCTCTTAAGTACTTCTCTGATATACTTACTCTGACAAACAAAAGTTTGGCCTGCATTTATCCAAACTTCAAGGCCTAGGAAATAATGTAACTCACCAAGATCTTTCATTTCAAAAACTTTTGACAACTTCTCCTTGATTTCATCAATTAATTTCTCTGCATTTCCTGTAATTATCAAATCATCAACATATAAAGAGATCAATACTATATACCCTTGTTCATCAAATTTGGTATACAGATTTGGATCACTTTTGTTCCTCATAAAACCCCGTTGAAGAAAGAAAGAGTCTATCTTCTCATACCATGACCTAGGTATCTGTTTTAGTCCATACAATGCTTTCTTTAACTTACACACTAAGTGTTCTTGCCCCTTTTCCACAAACCCTTCAGGTTGAGTAAGGTAAGCCTCTTCCTTTAAATCACCGTTCAAAAATGCAGATTTAACATCTAACTGGTGTAGCTTCCAATGGGACTTTGTAGTTAAAGAAATTAACATTATGATAGTATTCAATTTAGCTACTGGTGCAAATGTTTCAGCATAATCAATACCTTCTGTTTGTGAATACCCCTTTGCAACTAGTCTAGCCTTATACTCATCTATACTACCATCTGATTTAAACTTGGATTTGTATAGCCATTTGCATCCAATGGGCTTCTTATGTTTGGACAATTCAATCAATTCTCAAGTATTGTTTTTCATTATAGATTCATATTCTTCCTCCATTGCATTTCGCCATTCATCATGTTCATTAGCTTCATCAAAACTCATGGGTTTTATGACATTTGAAATGCTACTCATTAGGGCATAGTATTTATACCTCTCAGGGAGCCAAACTTGTTGTGAAGATCTTCTTAACTGATTATCTTCCTCCCCACTTTGTGAAGATTTGTCTTCACCTCTAGGTGAATCGTGACTGCTTGAATTGTCCATATCACTAAGTCCTTCTTGCTATTGTTGCTGTGGTTGGGGTTGGTGCTGCTGCTGTGGTGGATGTTGTTGCTGATGCTGCTCTTATTTAACTCCATCAAGAAGTCTATGCCATTCCTCATGACTGTTGTCGTCATGATTTCCTGCTTCCTTCTCATGGAAAAGTACATCTCTACTTGCACATAATTTGTGAGTAGAAAGATCAAATAGTTTGTATGCTTTAAATTTAGAACAATATCCAATGAAAATACATTTAATGGCTTTAGCATCCAATTTCCTTCTATTCTCGTTTGGAATATGAGCAAAAGCCTTACACCCAAATACTTTCAAATTATGAACTGCAGGTTTGGAACCATACAAGGACTCGAAAGGAGTAACATTATCAAGACACCTTGTTGGAATTTTGTTCTTTAAATAAACTGCAATATTTATGACTTCAACCCAAAATGCATTTGAGAGATTCTTACCTTTCATCATACTGCGTGCACACTCTACCAAAGTTTTGTTTTTCCTTTTAGCGACTCCATTCTACCGTGGAGTGTGGGGTATTGTAAACTGTTGTACTATTCCATGATCTTTGCAATATTTGTTGAATTCCCCTGATTTATACTCTCTCCCTTAATCCGAGTGGAGGATTTTGATGGTTTTTCCTGTCTGCTTTTCCATCATGGTTCTAAATTCCTTAAAATACTCGAAAACATCACTTTTTCATATAAGGAAGTAAATCCATGTGCATCTCATGCAATCATCAATAAATAACATAAAGTAAAATGCACCTCCTAAAGACTTAGTCTGCCTAGGCCCGCAAACATCAATATGCACAAGATCTAAACAATCTCTCATTTTCCTATTGGGATTAGAGGGGAATTCATCTTTGTGCATCTTTCCTAATGCACATCCATAACAAGCAACCTTCTCATTCTTTAACATGGGAAGTCCTTCAACCATATTCTTTTTCTATAATAACAATAAATCAGGATGATTGATGTGGCCATACTTTTGATGCCAAAGAATCTCTGTTGGCATAGTTGCAAAATCCAGTGCGTGATGTGCTTTGCTGGTAACATCAAGTTTGTATAGGCCTCCTGCTCCGACTCCCGTTGCAACAATTTTGAAATAGTCCAATAGATCCTTCACTATGCAATGATTCTTGAAGAATTCAATCTTCAAGTCCTGATCTGTAATGGTGGACACAGAGGTAAAATTTTTCTTTATTCCTGGCACATAAACAACATTGTGAATGTGACAAACTATACCATTCGGCAATGTCACAGGAATGTCTCCATATCCCTTGATCTGATGAGCACGGTCATCACCAAGATGTATGCTGGCTCCATTCTGTGTTTCTTTAAAATTAGTATACCACATCTTATTGCATGTCATATGTACTGATGCTCTAGAATCCACAAACCAAGCATCATAATCATCCATTTCAGCAGATAAAGAAATGTTAGACTGTTACAGGTGAATCCTCCTGTGGACAAGCAGATTCCCTCTTGGTATCTAGACCCCTAAAACCAAGACAAAAAGGGTGCTATCATTGGTCACTGACATCCCTTTATATCTAATTAAGCTAATGAATGAAGAGGAAGAATACAAGTGTACCTTTTTAAATGACATTTGTCCTCGCAAAGTCCAAGTTGAGCTTCAATCCCAAGCTCCTCGATAGGTCCTGTAGAACAAACAAAGATACAAAAATCTCCCTATTCTACTGATATTAGCTCAAATACAGATCTATCTACTAAAGACAAGTTCATATGGAACAAACATAAACTTGAAAGAAACAGGCCAAGCATGTATGTGTATTAATGAGAACAAATGAAGAGTACTTACAATCCTCTGATGAAGGTGAAACAACTTTTTCCAACTCTCCTTGTCCAACCCCTTTGCTAAAGTAATCTACACTGATTATGCTTCAATGACATCTCACTTATGGGACCATAAGTTTGGTGTAATTCTCAATCTCCATATATCCTTTCACCATGAAGAGGCCTCCTTATATAGGCTTGGAGAGACCTAACCACTTGAGAGATCTTTGGGATAAGTTGAGGATTCCTCTCCTTCAGTTGTGGATATCCCCTGAGATCATGCCTCGACCTCAGATTCGAATCCAACCACCTTAAGATATTGAGGGGATTCTTCCCTGATTTCCTCCAACAAACCAAATTTCGCCCAAAAAGAGCCAACGCTCCCTCAAAAGGGACACAGAGCATTGGAACACTCTCCTAGAAGAGTGTATAGAGCGCCAATGCTCCTTGAAAGTATGTAGTGGAGCACTCCCTTCCAAATTTGACTTTTGAGTGACTTTTTCAGTGGAAAAAGGCTTGTACTCCTTGTCAATTGATTTCTCTTCTTCAAGACTATTCTTTTGAGGTGTCTTAAGTGTCTTTGTGATGTTATTAGAGAGATGACATAGAAAAGATAACAGTGTGATGTTTGTGACACTTGAGATATTTATAATGACGACACTAGCCATCATTGCAATGAGTGATTTTGATGTGTAATAGATTGCCCCACAAAGTGCGAATTCAGAAGACGATGATGATTGAAGTACTTTGTAGACTTTTTTGAGCAAGGGTATGGACACAAAGAGGCTGGAAAAAGCTGCACACAACCATCAAACAAATATTATGACATGTTTCAAACCCAAGGTAGGCATACCTATGCTTGAGTGATAAAAATGTTTTAGGTATGGTCTCCATACAATACATTGCGGATCCATAATTATATTGATAAAAGGTATAGCCACTGAAGATACAATGTGGATATATACTCCCATGACTTGAACTAATCGTAGCCACGAAGAATACACAATAGATCTACGAGACGCCAAGACATAGCCACGAACAATAGAAATTTGATCTATGTAACAATATATGTGTCATAGTTCAAGAGAACTCCTTTGCAACCTGGGCAAAGTATACATAAGAGTGAAAACTCAACCCAGGGTCTTCTTACCGATATTGGTGTAGTACGAATCTAACCATGTGAATAGATGTCCTGATGTCAAACATGGTAGAAACCACTTGATTACCGGTCAATGAGGTAAACCATTAACAAGTGCGAGGGAGATCACCATTGATGTCAATGATTCCCAAGGTACTCTAGTACATTTCGACAAATGTGAATGAATGAGCTGAAGTCGAACATCCATGGAATCACCCGATTAGGGGTCAATAATGTAAACCCACTATCAAACACGAGAAGGCCTGCCATTGAGGCATGCAGGTCCCAAGGCACTAACTAGTTTCTAAGTCTAGTTCTTGGATAATGTGTTGAAGTCAACATGAATAGACTCGTCGAAGGAGGGCCTTGATGTATCCCCCATCAACGACACGAAACTGACACAGATATTTAATTGGTAGATCAAATGAACATGGAATGACATGGGTATTGAAACAAGATATTTTTGATGGCTGACTCTTGAGGCATATACTTCCCTTGAACACTGAGGCACAACAACAGAAACATGACATGGACCAAAAAATGATGATGCAGTGGATGCTGTGACTTTCGTCAGGTGACCCAAAGGAGTAATATAAACTCAGAGGATTGGCTAAGTGCAAAGGTTCAACAGATTAAAATGCGTGCAAAGAAAAAGTTCCGTGTTCAAGGGCGACCGTAAGAGTTACTAGTAGTGTTCTCAAAAACTGATTGGCTTGCTTCTTTCAATTTTCCCCCCATCCAGATAGATGAGTAACTTTTTTTAATTTAATGAGCTCGAGGAGGGTAACATATGCTCGATATGACTCACCTTTGGTAATTCCCTCTTCCTTTGTTTAGCGAACTGAAAGAAGTAAGGGTTCGGTCCCATATGGGCCCTTCAATGTATGATTGTTTAACGAGTCCAAAGAAGGTAAAATCAGTGGTTTTTCATATTTAGACACTGAAAACAACTTAAATACGACTCCAATGTTGTCATTTTTTGTAATGTTAGTCTTGCGAGGCCTAAAAAGAGATAAATTATCACTTTCAAACCTTTTAACGTGTGGGAAAGGAAGCAAGATCACTCGACAATCTTTTCATGTTTAGAGAGTCTGAAAAGAGTTTAAAGAAGACTCCAAGGGGTTCCTTTTTTGTTTATCCATGTGGGTCCGAAAAAGATATAAAATTTTACTCGATGCGTTCTTATATTTTTGAGCTTAAGAACAAACTAAGACTATGCTCGTAAAAGTGACAAGATAAAAAACGAACAAAACTGCTCTGAAACCTATCAATAATGTCAAAAATGCATTCCAGGGGATTAATAAGGCCTACAAAATATTTAAAAAAAACTCAAAAACTACATCTTTAAGTGAAAAATGAAATGTATAATAGTAAAATGGGGTAAAAATGTCATTTACCATTTCATTTGTGCCAAGATTTGTAGCAGTAGAGAAATTTGCCATTTGGAGGTGAATATTGTTTTGCTCGGTGCCAGAGCTATGGTCAACCATTTTCCTCACCGTTTGGATGAGGTTGGTGCTATTCTTCCCTTCTTTCATTTATATGGTTCAAATTTTCATTTAAGGCAATAAATACTTATAAAAAATGATGCCCTGGGTAGGCCCAAGCACCCAAAAAGATCGACGCTCCTCTAAAAGTTGTGGGGTAGTGATGAATGACTTGGAAAACACCCCTCCTAGTCAATGAAGGGCATGAAAACACTCTCATGTAGTGGCTATGAGGGCGCTGCCCAAAAAACCACAAGAAAAATTGCTCAAAAATGACCAGCGTGCGCTCAAAATGTGAAGAGGTTTTTTTTGTTAAAATTTTGAATGCTTGATGGATAATGTAAGGGTGTGTTAGTGTCCCTATGTTCATGCAAAGAGGGCGTTGGTATTTTACAAGAGAAAACAATTATTTTTTAAAGTTTTAAAAATTGCCCCAAAATTGCCGAAAAGTGTGATTTTTAATGAAAATTTTGATTGTTGATGCAATTGATTTTGGTAACAATCATGATTGAGTGGAAAGAAAGAGAGCATGAGATCGATGATGTGGACTCTTTTCAAAGTCCCCAATCGAGAGACGCATTGAGGAATTACGGTCTCCTCAAATATGTCAAAATGCAGAAAAAGAAGAAAGAGGTCCTTCTTCTTGAGCATATGATCGGGTTGTGGAATGTTGTGAAACAAGGATTCCAGATGGGAATGAAGATTCTTACCATCAAGTTAGAAAATGTGTACTTATTAACTGTTCTCTCAAAAAGAGGGGCTCCCATAGTTTTAACTTGACAGTGGGCACTTCTCACGCCTGTGGATGAGTATATGGCAAACCATTGTGTCCCAGGAGCGAGACTAGTGGGTGGTAGAATTGAGATCAAAGATATCAGGGATATATCTCTTCGATCCATTCTGTTTTCCATTACGAGCATAGAGGGAATTACGAGTGCACACCTAGGTTCAAGATCACAGGTGGCCTATGGTTTATAGTGTCTAGAGCTAACACTATTTAATTGGAGCACAGGGTTTATTCAACATGTGAAGGAACAAATTACGAGATGCAGCCCAGGGCAGCAAAAGCAGTTAAGATATGGTTCATTCTTGGTTTCATTCTTCCTATAACGCATTCTTGGGATGCAATTGTAGACTGCATTAACAATACGACCAGTGGGAGAACAACATATGGAGCAGTGGACCAGCCTGTCTCCGAGACTAGGCCCAAATTCAAAGTTTAGATTAACCGGTGATTTCTTCGCTTGGCTGAGATGCCAATTGATCATGATATAAGAATTTCCATATGCCAGAGTAGATTTCCATGGCAGCATGGACTTGGTTCTTCCAGTGGAGTCACCAATTTCTGTTACAGGTGAATCCTCCTGTGGACAAGCGTATTCCCTCTTGGTATCTAGACCCCTAAAACCAAGACAAAAAGGGTGCTATCATTGGTCATTGAAATCCTTTTAGATCTAATTAAGCTAATGAATGAAGAGGAAGAAGAAAAGTATACCTTTTAAATGGCGTTTTTCCTCACAAAGTCCAAGTTGAGATTCAATCCCAAGCTCCTCGATAGGTCTTGTAAAACAAACAAAGATACAACAAGCTCACTATTCTATCGAGATTAGCTCAAATATAGATCTATCTACTGAAGAAAAGTTCATATGGAACAAACATAATCTTGAAAGAAACAGGCCAAGCATGTATGTGTATTAATGAGAACAAATGAAGAGTACTTACAATCCTCTGATCAAGGTGTAACAACTTCTTCCAGCTCTCCTTGTCCAACCCCTTTGCTCAAGTAATCTACACTGATTATGCTTCAATGGCATCTCACTTATGGGATCATAAGTTTGGTGTAATTCTCAATCTCCATATATCCTTTCACCATGAAGAGGCCTCCTTATATAGGCTTGGAGAGACCTAACCACTTAAGAGATCTTTGGGATAAGTTGAGGATTCCTCTACTTCAGTTGTGGATCTCCCCTAAGATCATGCCTTGACCTCAGATTCGAATCCAACCACCTTAATATATTGAGGGGATTCTTCCCTGATTTCCTCCAACAAACCAAATTTCGCCCAAAAAGAGACAACGCTCCCTCAAAAGGGACACAGAGCGTTGGAACACTCCCCTAGAAGAGGGTACAGAGCACCAGTGATCCCTGACAATATGTAGGGGAGCACTTTTCTCTTCTTCAAGACTAGGCTTTTGAGGTGTCTTAAGTGTCTTTACAATGTCGTTAGAGAGACGACATATACAAGATAACAATGTGATGTTTGCGACACTTACGACCAATATGCGACACTTGTGATATTTATAATGATGACACTAGCCATCATTGGAATGAGTGATTTTGATGTGTAACATAGACACAAACAACCTAA
>JZKD02S0291230.1:59053-77810 GCA_000966675.3 Picea glauca | reverse complement strand
TCAAAAGTTTTAGAAATAAGAGGAAAGTATTTAGAAGTTCAGGCCATTGGGATACTTTATACTACCCAATACCTTAGGGTTCCTTTGATAATTGTTAGTGTCATTACAATTATAATCATGCTTGTTTCATGATAAGTTATATGGTTAATTCTGTGTCAAGGATGGATGGATATATATATATATTATTTTGATGTAAAGTCAATGACTTGGAAGTTTTTGTTTGTGCAATGACAAGGGTTAATTTTGGGCATGGGAGATGCACAATTTTTTACTGCATGCATTGCCTTACCTATTTATTGTTGGAACTAAATATAACACTGTGTTTTCATCTCTGTTTCCATATATACAACCAAAATGTGCAAAACCCAACAAACATAAACGTGAACATGAAACAACATGTAAAGGTTTGAAAAAAAAAGTTAGAAAAATTGAGGGAAATTGAAGAGTTTTGCAACTTCTCATTTGCATTGAGGGTCTTAGATTGCTGCTACCTAACTCATTTGCAGGTCCTCCATCATTAGTGCAAGTTCCTTTATTCCCTCTTTGAGTTTTGTTGAGAGTTAGTTCTTCTTGGTGCCATTTCTTAGTGTATTCATTGGGGGAAGGGCATTGCATTAACCCTTGTCATTGCACACACAAAAAATTCCAAGTCATTGATTTATTAGTGGGTTAATTTGTGGGGATAATGGCATGGGTAAAAAACAAATAAAACAAATTCACGAGCATTCAAAAGTGGGAATAAATGTATCATCCTTTTATTTATTTCGAAAATAAAACCCAGGTCAATGATCACGATACTATGAACATTATACTATTTCTGAAATAAAATTAGAAGACCCAATTTCAAGTGGACACACATACACCGTGATAATGGAAGAGTCACTCTAAGAATATTGTTCTTTTCATAGTCTAGTACAAACAATTCTCCATTTGGAGAGATTTGTATAACATAAGGTTCAATTCCACTCTTGCTCCCATCAAAAACTGTTTCCACTGTAGATCCACTGTCAAACTGCAAAACAACCATGCTACCTGAATATGGTGTTATATTGGTATCTAAAATTCGCAATCCCTTATTGAAAAATCTTTGTTCTCTCTGCATTATGCAGTCAGCATGATTGCAAAATATTGATTCTCTATTTGTTCTAAATTTGTGATTGTAAAATATTGCTTATCTAACCCTTGATAAAATGTTGTTTTTAGGTATCCATACAAAATGGGTAGACAAAGAAAATGTTCACATTATAATGGGCCTTGAGGTCCAAGACCCAAAAGACAAGTCGACCTTTTCTAACAAAGATTTAACCTAGATTGATGTATATAGACGAGACAATCCTTTATTTGATCATATTGCACAAATCCCTCTAGGTAGAGTTCCTGATTTTATTAGATGGGAAGAAAGAAATCTCGACACTCCTTGTACTTTCTTACACACTGTAAAAAAAACCTCAATAGAGTGATAACGGTCACAAGCTATACGAGTTGTAAGTATTTCACAATCACATTGCTCTTGCATTTCTAAATGAGTTTTCATTTTAGTTGGTGCATGCATCTTATGACTTGACATATATATGATCAAAAATGGTTATTCATGAGTGGATATATATGATTTTGTGCCAAGGTGTTGTAATTGTAGTGTAGTTACTCATGTTCATATGGCCCGAAAGACAAAAGAGGAATGTGTTCAGATACATGCAACACCTCATTTGTAAAGAAGAGAGGATGTCAATGCCACCTTATAGTGAATGTAAAGAATAAGGACCCTAACATAGAAATACTTACATACAACACATATGATCATGAAGATGAGGAAGAATGGCCTTGTCATGGAAGAATTGACAAGTCTAGGGGGGCTAGGTCCTTGTGTAAACCTAGGCTGTCGAGAGAAATTGTCTCTTTTGTAGAAAATTGTTTCTTTATGGAAGTGAAAATTGATGTTGTATATCAAAAGCACATTGAACGATATGTTGACATAGATGTGGAAGATCATGATAGATATTTTTTCTTCACTAGAAAATATGTTGCAAATATTTATAACCGCTTGATGAAAGGAAAATATCAACTTGACAAGAAAGATGAAATGAGTGTTAACCTTTGGTATAAGAAATGACCAAATGATTTTTTTTTCTTCAGAAGCCTAATGGTCCAAAAGTTCCTTTTATAATTAGTATTCAAACTAGATGGATGTTGGAGAGAATGGTAAAACTATCTCATGATATTTTAATAGGAATGGATTCAACTTTCAGTACCAATAAATATGAGGTGAGGTGAATTGGAATGATTCATTAATAAATGATTATTTGGGTTGTGATTCATTATGATTTATAGTTTAAAATTTGACTTTGAGTTTTACTGAATATCACAATATCGATTGTAGACACTTGTGGTCTTTGACGACCAACAAAGCGGGGTACTAGTTGCATGGGTTGTGACATCCCAAAATACATCATTGGATATTGTGACATGGTTGAAGCCGCTAATGGACATGTGTTATCAATTTCGATCCTATGGGAAAGTCAATGCATTCATGGACGATGATGCATTGGTATAAATCAATGCTTTGAGGTATATTTCATTTGATTATTTTGTGACTTGTATTTATTTTGTAAGATTATCTCACATAAATGCATTGAATCCTATAAGAGGGCCACACAGTGTCGAGTGATATTGTGGATTTGGCATGTATGGAGGGCATGGAAAAAATATCTATAGGTTGGCCTCTCATTTAGAGAAATCAAAGTTATTATCAACATGTTAAGTTATATTATGAATTCTTTCCCCAATGCTAAATCAGTCGTCGAGCATGTGGATAATTTTTTCACTGATTTTTCAAATGAGAAAAAATTCTTGAATTATTTTCATAGCACTTGGGTTGCGGGTAATAATCTTTGTAAGTTCACATACTCTACTTTCTTGTTTTTGTTTTTTCTCTTCCATAAATATTCTCTTTGCACTAACTTAGTTATTTCAATTAGGGATGTGGGTTAAAGGTTGTCGTGATTTTTGTCATGCAAATCAAGAGACAAATAATTCTGTGGAGGCATACCATAGCTTATTGAAGTCCAAATTTCTGTCTAATTGAAGAAATAAATGTGCCTGTAGAATGGATTGGTTGCTATATATATTGTTGACACATGTAGAGCCGTATTATAGATTCAAAGACATTTTGAAGGAAGAAGTATATTTGAATAACCACAATAAGGAGAAGTTTTTTGAATCCTCAATGGAGAAATATAGAAGAATTAAATATGATGATTGTTGGCCCCATGAAAGCATATCCCATGCATAATGGGTGAGGAGTCAAACTGATCATGAGAAAAAATACCCTGTGACTTGGTATCGCAAGAATTTTATGGTGTGAGAATGTCCATGGTCTATTCGTGGAAACACCTGGAAGCATACCATAAAGGTGGAGTGGTTGTACTTCTTTCAAAGGGTTCAGAGCCATCATTAGATCAGAATGTAGAGCCTAATATATTTGATGATGTAGCACCTGATGAATTCAATGATCCTCCCGAGATAATTATGGAGACATCAATGATTGATGCAAATGTTGACACGACTCCTTTGGCCGCTGGAATTGTTGATCAAGATGACGAGGCACTTCAATTGGTTAGGGAGGAATTGTTGGGATACCTATATGTACTTCAAAATAGTCCTCTTGCTACATTAACCAACACCTTAGAGATGGTGGACCTGATTAAAAGGATGTTGGATGAGGCCAATAATCGACACATATTGGATTTAATTTCACACTTGGGTTGATTTATTTTGAGTCAACTCTCAAGAGAAAGAAGAGTTTCCTCAACCTATTGGAATAGGGGTAGACCCAGGGTTTAGCTTCGAGAGTGCACAAATAAACCCTAACTACTGGCCCTTTTGTCTACACTTGCAAAGTAGATGCAGTCTCACCCGAAGCAACTATAGGGGGGTTGGAGGACAGAGATGTATACAACCAAGGGGAATATCAAGTGGATCTAATACTAGAACAATACAACATGCATGTATCACTTATCAGCTCAGATCTACTCCACACAACTATCTATCAGATCTAACATAGTAATGCAATAACAGTATATCAAATGACAAGAACAAAGCATCAATCACACACAACACAAAATATACATGGTTCACCCTCTTTCTAGGGCTACGTCCATAGAAATGTGCTTTATAATATATTAATATGGAAGCATACAGTTATGATCTACACTCTTAGCTAACAAATCTTCTCTCTTCTTCTCTCTATCTCTCCCTTCCCTGCGCACCCAGCTGCAGGGTTGATCTTCACACCCAGCTGAAGATCTTACAATACCAGAAGGATCTGGTACTCAACACTTCTCTCTCTCACTCAATAGTCCTCACTTGATCACACAATAGTAATGAAATCTCAACCAACATAGTAACAACCCATCCCAGGTCCTCTTGAACTTTATTTATACATTACAATAGCTCATCGACATCTTTAGGCTGAAACCTAAGTGTCAAAACCCTAGATACCAAAACCCTAGATGTCTAAAAACCTAGTTCAAATTGACTCATGTTTTAAGGGCTTCACCATCCTATCTTTCCTTACTTCTCTCGTGGTGCACCAAAGAATCTAATGGTGGATTTTTCCTCTTGCTGAGATGTCCACGATCCTTCCTTATTGCTGATACGTCATCCTCGATCTCCTCATCCAACGACTTGATTTGTCAGACTTCGCTCCATCTTTTTTTCTCTTTTGCTCATTTCGACCTAGTAACAGTCAATGTGTCTTCCACGAAGTTCACATTTTACCTTTTATTTCTTGTTCTTTGCTTGCTTACATAACTAAGGGCCAACAGGGCCCCAACACTCACCTGTGACTTGTCCCGAGGCACTTCAGATCTAATCTTTCTGTTTTACTTCAACTTCAGACTGTGCAGTGCAACCTTTAATTTCTTCTCTATGCCTCCTCTCCTTCTTTGTATAGACTATCTTTTCTATGTCTTGTACCCACTTTCAACTACACCTAGTACCTAGAATCTTTTCCTTATGCTTTTACTTAGATCTGTGAGGCAAATGGTTTTCGTAGTACAAATTCAGTTGGCTCTCGTTCACTAATCCTTCCTTCCATTCTCCATTCAAATTCTTCAACTTTGCAGCTCCTCCTTTTGTAACTTAGGTGACCTCATATGGATCGAGCCAATGCATTCAAAATTTCCTAGGATGCTTTATGAACTTACTGTCATATACCAATACTAGATCACCTTGCTTGAAAGCCTTCTTCTTGATGTGCCTATTATAATAGGCCTTTTCTCTTTCTTTCTGTACTTGCTGATGAAATCCCGCAACAAATATGTCTTCCTCCAGTTTGACCAATTGTGCAAGCCTTTCTTGAACAATGTCAATGTCATCCATATCTATAAAGGCAACAATTCTTAAGCTTGGTAATAGGTATTCCATTGGGACAACGACTTCGAGACCATACACCAACTGGAAAGGGGTCTGCATTGTTAGTTTCTTATAGGTGGTTCTATAGGCCCAAAGTATTGTTGGTACTCTTAAATCCCAGTCATCCCTATTCACACTACAAATTTTCATCAGCACTGTCTCCATGATCTTGTTAAATGCTTCCACTGTCCCATTTGCTTGTGGATGGTAAGACGTGCTCTTCTAATGGTGCATTGTAGATTCCTCAGTCAGGGATTCAATTGTTTTATTTATGAAATGTGTCCCTTGATCACTCATAAGGATATTTGGGAATTCAAACCTGGTTATGATGTCATCAAATATGAAGCGCGAAAATGTAGTTGCACTACAATCCTTAACTGCTCTTGCTTCAGCTCATCTAGTCAAGTACTTTGTCGTAGTAATTATGTAACTTGCTCTTGTGCGCTTGCCTGGTGGGTTTATAGGTCCCATGAAGTCAATGGCCCATTTCTCAAATGCTTGTAGGGTCAGCTATGGTGCTAAGGGAATTTCATCTCTTCTGGATGGTTTTCCAACTCTTTGGCATACATCACAGCCGCGATAATAGTCCTTGGCATCTCTGTGTAAGGTAGGCCACCAAAGGCCAACTCTAAGAACCTTCTGTGCAATTGCTTTCCCTGTGTAATTTCCTCCTACGATGCCTTCATGAGACTCAACGAGGATCATCAGTCACTCTGCTTCCACAACACACCTTCTCAATATCTCATGAGGTCCCATTTTGTAGAGATGTCCAGCTATAAGAGAAAAGTATGCAACGCGCACTACGAGCTATTTTTTCTAGGAAATTGTATATTCACTCGGTGCCAATGCTTTTGACAGGAATTGGACTATCTCTGCGAAGTGGTCATCAATCGTTCTAATGGATAGAAGCTGTGCATCTGACAGTGTATCCTCCAAAATGGTCGACTCTTCGCCATGTTTCAACCTTGACAAGTGGTCAGGACCTTTGTTCATCCTTCCCGACTTAACGACGATCTCAAAGTCATATTCTTGAAATAGCAGAATCCATCTGAATATTCTCCCCCCCAACAATGGCTTTTTGGCTAGGTATTTCAGGGTAGAGTGATCGGTAAACAGTTTAAAGTGTCCTCCCAACAAGTAGTGGTGAAATTTATGCAGTGCATACACCATGGATAACCCTTCTCTCTCAGTGGTGGTGTAGTTGATCTTTGCGGTTGATAGCTTCCTGCTAGAAAAAGCTAATGGATGATCAATATCTCCTATTCCCATTTGTGCTAACACAACTCCTAATGCAATGGAAGATGTATCGAAATGCACGTGAAATTCCTTGCTCCAATCTAGGAAAACCAGAATGGGCGCAGTAACAATTTTCTGTTTCAGTGTGTTGAAGCTCTGCTAGCATTCTTCGGTCCAACTGAACTGACAATATTTCTTCAAAATATTTTCCATGGGTGCTGTAATCTGGGCGTATCCTTTAATGAACTTCCTATAATACCCAGTATGTCCCAGCATAGTGCATAATTGTTTGACTGAAGTAGGAGGTGGCAGATCAACTATAATGGAGACTTTAAATGGATCTACCAACAATTCCTGCTTGCATACAATATGACCTAACAACACTCCAAATGGTGAGAAGAAGATGCACTTCTTTAGATTCAAGGAAATTTTAGACTGCCCTCATTTGTCCAACATTAGCCTTAGACATTCAATATGATTTTTCAATAAACTAAAAATAGTCCAATCATAAAAATATGCTTCTAGAAATTTATGCAGAAACTCCTTGAATGCTTCGACCACCACCTTGGAAAATATGGTTAGGGAATTCTTCAATCCAAATGGAATCACTATATACTAGTAGGATCCCCATTCTGTTGCAAATGTGGTATTGTGGCGATCTTCCTTGGCAAGCCAGATCTGATGGTATCTTGAAAATCCATCTGTAAAAGAATATACTTCCTGGCCTCCCACATTAGCTAACACTTCGTTAGTGAATGGCGTAGAGAAGGGGTCATGCAAATAGACATCGTTCAACTTCCTGAGATCTATGCAAATCCTAATCTCTCATGTCTTCTTTTCCTATACTACCATAGGGATAATCCACTCTGACTCTTCAACATGTTCTATAATTCCTGCTTCCAACATTCTATCGAGCTCAATCTTAACTTTCTCTTTATACTTAGGGTTGAATCTGTAGGGTATTTGTTTGACTGGTCTTGCATATGGTTTCAAAGGGATCCTCATCTCTCCCATAGGCCCTTTAATTCCCTTCATATCAATAAACTTGGTCGGAAACAAGTCTTGATATTCATGCAGTAATTTTGTTATCTTGTCGATAGTAGCAACATCCGAGTAATCTCCAACATTTGCAAGATTTGGTGTTTTCTTAGTTCCAATATTGACTTTCCTATTCTTGATTGGCTGTCCAATGAATGGTAGCTCAACTCTTGGTCCTTCCACATCTATTTGGCCTTTTTTTTTGGCAATGTTCACCTTCCTAGGATCATCGTTCTCCTCAACATTGATGTTGTAACAACCTTACAGTTTTTGGAGAGGTGCAGTCCATTCATCCTTTTCTTGTTCTAAAGGGAGGCTAGAGGCCTCCTCAAATTATTTCTATTTGACAATCTATAATTCTTGATCTACTGAAGGAAATTGAATTTCAAATAAGAAGGAAGTTACAAAATTCTGAGTCATACCTTCCCAATCTGCAGTGAAGAGGCACAACTCTACTTGAAGGTACCAGTTGATAGGTGTCGTTTCCAGTGTGTTAATGAATTTGTGCACCCATTGCTCTTGAGGAATGTTTCTCTAGGCTTCCTCACAACTTCACACATGGTCCTTTGGGCAGCTTCAACTTGTGTACCAAACTTCGCAACCTTCTACTTGGGCTGAGAACTGCACAATCATCAAGGTACGACATTGTACCCAATCTGTAATGTTGGTTTTGTGTGTCCTCCACCATCTTGTTGGGGTTTCTTTTAGGGCCTCATCCATTGCCAACAATCATTGTTGCATTGGTACACTTTCTTCAAATTCCTACAAGAAGGTTTCTAAAGGATTCAGACCATCAAAGGTGGGTAAGTTACTTATTGCTGTGCCGATCCAATGAACTTCATACATTTTATTCTTCCATTTCTCCAGTGCTTCTTCTGAGTCTGATGAACATGCACTGTCACTTCGCCAGCTTAAGTTTCCATCGATCGTAGGATTAATGTAATCCTGCTTTCTGGCTGTTAGTTTGTATATGTTCTCCAGCTCATATGCATGATGTTCCTCTCTGATGGGCTCTGTGTATCGTTGACCTTCATCTGGATCTAAAGGTGCAATGACCCTAAGGATATATCTTTCAAAAGTCATTCATATTTTCTTTAAATCAACCACAGTGGAATTATTGAAAGCCCAATCAATTCCTAACAACATAGGATAAGGACATCTATCATCAACTATCTCAATTACCTCAAAATATGCAAACATTCTTACTTCGTCGATGTCCATAGGGACATGTTCCAGTCTGCCAAAGGGGCTTACAACTTGTTGATTAGCCATCCTAAGCTTGATAGGGGAATAGATCAACTTGGGTTTTCCCATTAGTGCCCAAGTTTTCTTCTTCATGACATTGACCTCTGACCCTATGTCGAGGACCACATAGTCTATATCATATTCTCCTATTTGAGCATTCAAGTGTAATTCCTTATTTTTACTTCTCTTTTTAGTGATTTGGTGTACTGCCTTATTCAGTAAGGGGTCTATCTTTCCTAGCTCATACTATCTGATTAAATTTTGTAGTTCTTGTATAACTCTTTCATCCTGAATCAACGCAATAAAAGTATATCGAAATTCCATGAGCTTGCTTACCTCTTGTCCTTCTTTTGGTGAAGCAGACTGATCGAATGCCAAAGGAATTCCATATTCTCTCACTTCTGGTCGTGTCTGATCCAAGTGGATATCGGTGGCCACCCACCTTCTCCAACTGGCCCAAAACATGTTTTTGGCAATTTACTATTTTTAGCAGGTTTTAACTTTCGGGGCCATTTTGAGGGCCTAAATGAAGGTTTTCCGAGATAGATGTTCTCAATGATAGTTGAAGGAATAATTGAGCCCTCAAAATGAATCTCCTCGACGATACCTTTCCAACGAGCTATCACACGCCTAAAACGGAGATCGTATGCAAAAGTTATGACCCCGAGAAGTTGATGCACCAACTTACCCAAACGGGGCCCACATGACTTTTGGCGCTTCATCTCCTAAGGTTAGGTTTTTGGATGTCTAGGACTTTTGGAATTCCCATTTATTTTAAAAGGGCCTTCATATCCCCATTGTAATCATCTTTTTGCGAATGCGAGTAGCCGTCACATCTCTTCTCAGAGATAAGCTGCCACCATTCTAGTGAGTCTTCCACTCTGTATTTTTACAGTCTCTGTACATTTCTTTCATTAATAGAAATCATGTATTACTATATATCTGTGTTTATGGTTGCATCTACGATACATTTCTATTATATTATTGAATATCTACGATATCTCTGTGCATTTCTTTATTATATCTCCGATCTCATTTCGCACCGAAAATAATCCGGATCAGTGGTATCAGAGCAGGCTGCTCTTGATCGTTTTTTTCAGTGCATGTCCCCGAAGAGGTCTGAGTATAACAAGTTGGGTCTTGAGATTGTCTCTCTTGAAGACAATTACTCTTACACACCCAAGAAACCCTCAATGGCGGAAGAAACGAAAAATGATGGAGCAGGCGATCCTATCAGTGTGTTGCTTGAGCAAGCTCTCACGCGACAGAGGGACGAAATGATGGAGAATTTTTCCCACATACTTCAATGCCTACCGATAGCATCAAGCAAATATTCATCAAGCATCCACTTTGGAGGCACCTCGCCTTTCAAGGTACAGGTTAATTTTGATATTCCCGTATTTGANGATGTGGAAGATCATGATAGATATTTTTTCTTCACTAGAAAATATGTTGCAAATATTTATAACCGCTTGATGAAAGGAAAATATCAACTTGACAAGAAAGATGAAATGAGTGTTAACCTTTGGTATAAGAAATGACCAAATGATTTTTTTTTCTTCAGAAGCCTAATGGTCCAAAAGTTCCTTTTATAATTAGTATTCAAACTAGATGGATGTTGGAGAGAATGGTAAAACTATCTCATGATATTTTAATAGGAATGGATTCAACTTTCAGTACCAATAAATATGAGGTGAGGTGAATTGGAATGATTCATTAATAAATGATTATTTGGGTTGTGATTCATTATGATTTATAGTTTAAAATTTGACTTTGAGTTTTACTGAATATCACAATATCGATTGTAGACACTTGTGGTCTTTGACGACCAACAAAGCGGGGTACTAGTTGCATGGGTTGTGACATCCCAAAATACATCATTGGATATTGTGACATGGTTGAAGCCGCTAATGGACATGTGTTATCAATTTCGATCCTATGGGAAAGTCAATGCATTCATGGACGATGATGCATTGGTATAAATCAATGCTTTGAGGTATATTTCATTTGATTATTTTGTGACTTGTATTTATTTTGTAAGATTATCTCACATAAATGCATTGAATCCTATAAGAGGGCCACACAGTGTCGAGTGATATTGTGGATTTGGCATGTATGGAGGGCATGGAAAAAATATCTATAGGTTGGCCTCTCATTTAGAGAAATCAAAGTTATTATCAACATGTTAAGTTATATTATGAATTCTTTCCCCAATGCTAAATCAGTCGTCGAGCATGTGGATAATTTTTTCACTGATTTTTCAAATGAGAAAAAATTCTTGAATTATTTTCATAGCACTTGGGTTGCGGGTAATAATCTTTGTAAGTTCACATACTCTACTTTCTTGTTTTTGTTTTTTCTCTTCCATAAATATTCTCTTTGCACTAACTTAGTTATTTCAATTAGGGATGTGGGTTAAAGGTTGTCGTGATTTTTGTCATGCAAATCAAGAGACAAATAATTCTGTGGAGGCATACCATAGCTTATTGAAGTCCAAATTTCTGTCTAATTGAAGAAATAAATGTGCCTGTAGAATGGATTGGTTGCTATATATATTGTTGACACATGTAGAGCCGTATTATAGATTCAAAGACATTTTGAAGGAAGAAGTATATTTGAATAACCACAATAAGGAGAAGTTTTTTGAATCCTCAATGGAGAAATATAGAAGAATTAAATATGATGATTGTTGGCCCCATGAAAGCATATCCCATGCATAATGGGTGAGGAGTCAAACTGATCATGAGAAAAAATACCCTGTGACTTGGTATCGCAAGAATTTTATGGTGTGAGAATGTCCATGGTCTATTCGTGGAAACACCTGGAAGCATACCATAAAGGTGGAGTGGTTGTACTTCTTTCAAAGGGTTCAGAGCCATCATTAGATCAGAATGTAGAGCCTAATATATTTGATGATGTAGCACCTGATGAATTCAATGATCCTCCCGAGATAATTATGGAGACATCAATGATTGATGCAAATGTTGACACGACTCCTTTGGCCGCTGGAATTGTTGATCAAGATGACGAGGCACTTCAATTGGTTAGGGAGGAATTGTTGGGATACCTATATGTACTTCAAAATAGTCCTCTTGCTACATTAACCAACACCTTAGAGATGGTGGACCTGATTAAAAGGATGTTGGATGAGGCCAATAATCGACACATATTGGATTTAATTTCACACTTGGGTTGATTTATTTTGAGTCAACTCTCAAGAGAAAGAAGAGTTTCCTCAACCTATTGGAATAGGGGTAGACCCAGGGTTTAGCTTCGAGAGTGCACAAATAAACCCTAACTACTGGCCCTTTTGTCTACACTTGCAAAGTAGATGCAGTCTCACCCGAAGCAACTATAGGGGGGTTGGAGGACAGAGATGTATACAACCAAGGGGAATATCAAGTGGATCTAATACTAGAACAATACAACATGCATGTATCACTTATCAGCTCAGATCTACTCCACACAACTATCTATCAGATCTAACATAGTAATGCAATAACAGTATATCAAATGACAAGAACAAAGCATCAATCACACACAACACAAAATATACATGGTTCACCCTCTTTCTAGGGCTACGTCCATAGAAATGTGCTTTATAATATATTAATATGGAAGCATACAGTTATGATCTACACTCTTAGCTAACAAATCTTCTCTCTTCTTCTCTCTATCTCTCCCTTCCCTGCGCACCCAGCTGCAGGGTTGATCTTCACACCCAGCTGAAGATCTTACAATACCAGAAGGATCTGGTACTCAACACTTCTCTCTCTCACTCAATAGTCCTCACTTGATCACACAATAGTAATGAAATCTCAACCAACATAGTAACAACCCATCCCAGGTCCTCTTGAACTTTATTTATACATTACAATAGCTCATCGACATCTTTAGGCTGAAACCTAAGTGTCAAAACCCTAGATACCAAAACCCTAGATGTCTAAAAACCTAGTTCAAATTGACTCATGTTTTAAGGGCTTCACCATCCTATCTTTCCTTACTTCTCTCGTGGTGCACCAAAGAATCTAATGGTGGATTTTTCCTCTTGCTGAGATGTCCACGATCCTTCCTTATTGCTGATACGTCATCCTCGATCTCCTCATCCAACGACTTGATTTGTCAGACTTCGCTCCATCTTTTTTTCTCTTTTGCTCATTTCGACCTAGTAACAGTCAATGTGTCTTCCACGAAGTTCACATTTTACCTTTTATTTCTTGTTCTTTGCTTGCTTACATAACTAAGGGCCAACAGGGCCCCAACACTCACCTGTGACTTGTCCCGAGGCACTTCAGATCTAATCTTTCTGTTTTACTTCAACTTCAGACTGTGCAGTGCAACCTTTAATTTCTTCTCTATGCCTCCTCTCCTTCTTTGTATAGACTATCTTTTCTATGTCTTGTACCCACTTTCAACTACACCTAGTACCTAGAATCTTTTCCTTATGCTTTTACTTAGATCTGTGAGGCAAATGGTTTTCGTAGTACAAATTCAGTTGGCTCTCGTTCACTAATCCTTCCTTCCATTCTCCATTCAAATTCTTCAACTTTGCAGCTCCTCCTTTTGTAACTTAGGTGACCTCATATGGATCGAGCCAATGCATTCAAAATTTCCTAGGATGCTTTATGAACTTACTGTCATATACCAATACTAGATCACCTTGCTTGAAAGCCTTCTTCTTGATGTGCCTATTATAATAGGCCTTTTCTCTTTCTTTCTGTACTTGCTGATGAAATCCCGCAACAAATATGTCTTCCTCCAGTTTGACCAATTGTGCAAGCCTTTCTTGAACAATGTCAATGTCATCCATATCTATAAAGGCAACAATTCTTAAGCTTGGTAATAGGTATTCCATTGGGACAACGACTTCGAGACCATACACCAACTGGAAAGGGGTCTGCATTGTTAGTTTCTTATAGGTGGTTCTATAGGCCCAAAGTATTGTTGGTACTCTTAAATCCCAGTCATCCCTATTCACACTACAAATTTTCATCAGCACTGTCTCCATGATCTTGTTAAATGCTTCCACTGTCCCATTTGCTTGTGGATGGTAAGACGTGCTCTTCTAATGGTGCATTGTAGATTCCTCAGTCAGGGATTCAATTGTTTTATTTATGAAATGTGTCCCTTGATCACTCATAAGGATATTTGGGAATTCAAACCTGGTTATGATGTCATCAAATATGAAGCGCGAAAATGTAGTTGCACTACAATCCTTAACTGCTCTTGCTTCAGCTCATCTAGTCAAGTACTTTGTCGTAGTAATTATGTAACTTGCTCTTGTGCGCTTGCCTGGTGGGTTTATAGGTCCCATGAAGTCAATGGCCCATTTCTCAAATGCTTGTAGGGTCAGCTATGGTGCTAAGGGAATTTCATCTCTTCTGGATGGTTTTCCAACTCTTTGGCATACATCACAGCCGCGATAATAGTCCTTGGCATCTCTGTGTAAGGTAGGCCACCAAAGGCCAACTCTAAGAACCTTCTGTGCAATTGCTTTCCCTGTGTAATTTCCTCCTACGATGCCTTCATGAGACTCAACGAGGATCATCAGTCACTCTGCTTCCACAACACACCTTCTCAATATCTCATGAGGTCCCATTTTGTAGAGATGTCCAGCTATAAGAGAAAAGTATGCAACGCGCACTACGAGCTATTTTTTCTAGGAAATTGTATATTCACTCGGTGCCAATGCTTTTGACAGGAATTGGACTATCTCTGCGAAGTGGTCATCAATCGTTCTAATGGATAGAAGCTGTGCATCTGACAGTGTATCCTCCAAAATGGTCGACTCTTCGCCATGTTTCAACCTTGACAAGTGGTCAGGACCTTTGTTCATCCTTCCCGACTTAACGACGATCTCAAAGTCATATTCTTGAAATAGCAGAATCCATCTGAATATTCTCCCCCCCAACAATGGCTTTTTGGCTAGGTATTTCAGGGTAGAGTGATCGGTAAACAGTTTAAAGTGTCCTCCCAACAAGTAGTGGTGAAATTTATGCAGTGCATACACCATGGATAACCCTTCTCTCTCAGTGGTGGTGTAGTTGATCTTTGCGGTTGATAGCTTCCTGCTAGAAAAAGCTAATGGATGATCAATATCTCCTATTCCCATTTGTGCTAACACAACTCCTAATGCAATGGAAGATGTATCGAAATGCACGTGAAATTCCTTGCTCCAATCTAGGAAAACCAGAATGGGCGCAGTAACAATTTTCTGTTTCAGTGTGTTGAAGCTCTGCTAGCATTCTTCGGTCCAACTGAACTGACAATATTTCTTCAAAATATTTTCCATGGGTGCTGTAATCTGGGCGTATCCTTTAATGAACTTCCTATAATACCCAGTATGTCCCAGCATAGTGCATAATTGTTTGACTGAAGTAGGAGGTGGCAGATCAACTATAATGGAGACTTTAAATGGATCTACCAACAATTCCTGCTTGCATACAATATGACCTAACAACACTCCAAATGGTGAGAAGAAGATGCACTTCTTTAGATTCAAGGAAATTTTAGACTGCCCTCATTTGTCCAACATTAGCCTTAGACATTCAATATGATTTTTCAATAAACTAAAAATAGTCCAATCATAAAAATATGCTTCTAGAAATTTATGCAGAAACTCCTTGAATGCTTCGACCACCACCTTGGAAAATATGGTTAGGGAATTCTTCAATCCAAATGGAATCACTATATACTAGTAGGATCCCCATTCTGTTGCAAATGTGGTATTGTGGCGATCTTCCTTGGCAAGCCAGATCTGATGGTATCTTGAAAATCCATCTGTAAAAGAATATACTTCCTGGCCTCCCACATTAGCTAACACTTCGTTAGTGAATGGCGTAGAGAAGGGGTCATGCAAATAGACATCGTTCAACTTCCTGAGATCTATGCAAATCCTAATCTCTCATGTCTTCTTTTCCTATACTACCATAGGGATAATCCACTCTGACTCTTCAACATGTTCTATAATTCCTGCTTCCAACATTCTATCGAGCTCAATCTTAACTTTCTCTTTATACTTAGGGTTGAATCTGTAGGGTATTTGTTTGACTGGTCTTGCATATGGTTTCAAAGGGATCCTCATCTCTCCCATAGGCCCTTTAATTCCCTTCATATCAATAAACTTGGTCGGAAACAAGTCTTGATATTCATGCAGTAATTTTGTTATCTTGTCGATAGTAGCAACATCCGAGTAATCTCCAACATTTGCAAGATTTGGTGTTTTCTTAGTTCCAATATTGACTTTCCTATTCTTGATTGGCTGTCCAATGAATGGTAGCTCAACTCTTGGTCCTTCCACATCTATTTGGCCTTTTTTTTTGGCAATGTTCACCTTCCTAGGATCATCGTTCTCCTCAACATTGATGTTGTAACAACCTTACAGTTTTTGGAGAGGTGCAGTCCATTCATCCTTTTCTTGTTCTAAAGGGAGGCTAGAGGCCTCCTCAAATTATTTCTATTTGACAATCTATAATTCTTGATCTACTGAAGGAAATTGAATTTCAAATAAGAAGGAAGTTACAAAATTCTGAGTCATACCTTCCCAATCTGCAGTGAAGAGGCACAACTCTACTTGAAGGTACCAGTTGATAGGTGTCGTTTCCAGTGTGTTAATGAATTTGTGCACCCATTGCTCTTGAGGAATGTTTCTCTAGGCTTCCTCACAACTTCACACATGGTCCTTTGGGCAGCTTCAACTTGTGTACCAAACTTCGCAACCTTCTACTTGGGCTAAGAACTGTGCAGTCATCAAGGTATGACATTGTACCCAATCTGTAATGTTGGTTTTGTGTGTCCTCCACCATCTTGCTGGGGTTTCTTTTAGGGCCTCATCCATTGCCAACAATCATTGTTGCATTGGTACACTTTATTCAAATTCCTACAAGAAGGTTTCTAAAGGATTCAGACCATCAAAGGTGGGTAAGTTACTTATTGCTGTGCCGATCCAACGAACTTCATACATTTTATTCTTCCATTTCTCCAGTGCTTCTTCTGAGTCTGATGAACATGCACTGTCACTTCACCAACTTAAGTTTCCATCGATCGTAGGATTAATGTAATCTTGCTTTCTGGCTGTTAGTTTGTATATGTTTTCCAGCTCATATGCATGATGTTTCTCTCTGATGGGCTCTGTGTATCGTTGACCTTCATCTAGATCTAAAGGCGCAATGACCCTAAGGATATATCTTTCAAAATTCATTAATATTTTCTTTAAATCAACCACAGTGGAATTATTGAAAGCCCAATCAATTCCTAACAACATAGGATAAGGACATCTATCATCAACTATCTCAATTACCTCAAAATCTGCAAACATTCTTACTCCGTCGATGTCCATAGGGACATGTTCCAGTCTACCAACGGGGCTTACAACTTGCTTATTAGCCATCCTAAGATTGATAGGGGAATAAATCAACTTGGGTTTTCCCATTAGTGCCTAGGTTTTCTTCTTCATGACATTGACCTCCGACCCTATGTCGAGGACCACATAGTCTATATCATATTCTTCTATTTGAGCATTCAAGTGTAATTCCTTATTTTTACTTCTCTTTTTAGTGATTTGGTGTACCGCCTTATTCAGTAAGGGGTCTATCTTTCCTAGCTCATACTATCTGATTAAATTTTGTAGTTCTTGTATAACTCTTTCATCCTGAATCAACGTAATAAAAGTATATCGAAATTTCATGAGCTTGCTTACCTCTTGTCCTTCTTTTGGTGAAGCAGACTGATCGAATGCCAAAGGCATTCCATATTCTATCACTTCTGGTCATGTTTGATCCAGGTGGATATCGGTGGCCACCCACCTTCTCCAACTGGCCCAAAACATGTTTTTGGCAATTTACTATTTTTAGCAGGTTTTAACTTCCGGGGCCATTTTGAGGGCCTAAATGAAGGTTTTTTGAGATAGAGGTTCTCAATGATAGTTGAAGGCATAGTTGAGCCCCAAAAATGAATCTCCTTGATGATACCTTTCCAACGAGCTATCACACGCCTAAAATGGAGATCGTATGCAAAAGTTATGACCCCGAGAAGTTGATGCACCAACTTACCCAAACGGGGCCCACATGACTTTTGGCGCTTCATCTCCTAGGGTTAGGTTTTTGGATGTATAGGACTTTTGGAATTCCCATTTATTGTAAAAGGGACTTTAGAGCCCCATTGTAATCATCTTCTTGCGAATGTGAGTAGCCTTCACATCTCTTCTCAGAGATAAGCTGCCACCATTCTAGCGAGTCTTCCACTCTGTATTTTTACAATCTCTGTACATTTCTTTCATTAATAGAAATCATGTATTACTGTATATCTGTGTTTATGGTTGCATATACGATACATTTCTATTATATTATTGAATATCTACAATATCTCTGTGCATTTCTTTATTATATTTCCGATCTCATTTCGTGCCGAAAATAATCCGGATCAGTGGTATCAGAGCAGGCTGCTCTTGATCATTTTTTTTAGTGCATGTCCACGAAGAGGTCCGAGTATAACAAGTTGGGTCTTGAGCTTGTCTCTCTTGAGGACAATCACTCTCGCACACCCAAGAAACCCTCAATGGCGGAAGAAAAGAAAAATGATGGAGCAGGCGATCCTATCAGTGTGTTGCTTGAGCAAGCTCTCACGCGGTAGAGGGACGAAATGATGGAGAATTTTTCCCACATCCTTCAATGCCTACCGATAGCATCAAGCACATCTTAATCAAGCATCCAATTTGGAGGCACCTCGCTTTTCAAGGTACAGGTTAATTTTGATATTCCCGTATTTGAAGGTCAAATAGATGCAGATGCCCTAGATAAATGGTTAAATCTGCTAGAAGGTTATTTCT
>JZKD02S0291230.1:32933-59043 GCA_000966675.3 Picea glauca | reverse complement strand
AGCATTCAGACTCCCCTCATAGACGGGAATGTCCATTTTTGTCTTCGAGCTCATCCTTGAAATGGCTCTTATCAACCTCTCTGTCGAGGCGTCTTCCGCTGAGATCTCCCCTTCAGCATGTCCAACTTCTTCTTCAATCTCAGGATCGCTGAACTCCCCGGCGTTGGCTCCACGCCTTTGGGTGGTCTCCATATCTTCGAGTCTCGCCCTGAGATCTCATATTTGACGTTCCATCTCTGGATTATCTGCTAGATTTCCTGCTGGCCTACCCCTCCTTCGGGCATCCCTGTCCTCACGATCAGGTGACTGCCTCTCTCTTCTGAGCGGAATTGTGTCTGTTTCTCTCTGCTACCCGAACAAAGAGACTCCAACTCCAGCTCTGATACCACTCTGACACAACCCCACCCTCGGTGGCACGGTCGCTCCACCAGGACCTTCACTATCCACGACCCGAAGGATTCGAACCCCTCCTATTCCCCTCGGGAATTCTTTACCCACAGAAATACTACCACGCGACTCTCCCTTCGGAACTCGGGAGATCAGGTCTCGCGATATCGCGAGGTTCGTGATCCTACTCTTAGTCACTCAACCGCCGAATCCCGAGTGTGGACGGTCAACGGTCAATGCTTCGGGAAATCGCCACTCGCGACGCCGAACGCATATGTTTTGTACCTCCGAGTGCCGAGGTGCCAATCCCCGATGTGAGGCCACCTGTCCTCCACTAAGTCTCTTGGGCCCCACGCTGCCACGTAAATCTCGGGACTTCGCGGATCGCGGATCCACACTACCAAAGTTCCCTGCTACTGGGAACCCTGAATACCGAAACTCCGATACCCCAGATTTGTGCCACCTGCTCCTCCGAGGTTCGACGGCTCCCACTAAATCGGGAAATCACGGATCGGGATTTCGACGTGCATGTAATGTTTGCACTCGCCAAACCCAATTTACCGATGTACGACGACAAATGGTTCTTCCTGTGCCTGAGGGTTAATCTCCTCGCTCCTTCTCTCAGATCCAACGATCCACGGGACTTCGCGAGTCTTCACGACAAATTCAAGTCGTCGATTCTCTTCCTCTGGAGAATCCTTCATTTCACCACCTTCGTCCTGTGCAACTGAAACAAAGGTACTAGCCCTCCAGAGATTTTATCAACTCGGACTCCTTCAGAGATTTATCGAACACGCTCCTTGTGCTCGGTCTTCAATCACTTCCAAAAGTGTTGAAGTCTTCTGGGTTCCGTGCGCTCACGCTCGCAACAGCTTCAAACTTCCTCTTCTCAGACTTGCTACTGAGACTCAAATTCGACCTGCACTCACCTGCACGGCTCGAATACCTCAAACCCAACTCTGGGCGAAAGAGAACAAAGGTTCAAATGCTTGGCCTCCTCAACGCACTCTATGCGGAGGAATTCGACTGCACTCTATGCAGGAATCTCCTGGCTCAAGCAGAGAAACAATTGAAACTCATTCACTTACTCCCTCAGGTTTCGAACCTGATATGCAATCACATATGCAGCATATAAAAGATAAGCATAGAAGGAAGCAAACATGCAAAGGCACAATATCAACAACACACAGAGATCAAACACATCCATGGAATTGAATCAAGCTTTTCCTATTAATTCAATGAATGTACATGGAGGTTCTTCACAAACTCTCTGTTCTGCTTCTGCTTGCTCTCAATGCTAATGCTGAATGAATGTGTATAATGATAATCAACAATACAACGGACGGTGCCTATATTCCGTTTTCCCTCTCGAAAGATAAACTGTCTAATCTATAGTTAATTAGTTTATCTACTTGCATTAAATCTACATAAATGCCTCAACTACTAAGGACGAGAGCTTATCCGCTCAAGGTACGCTACATATATAAAGTGCGCTTCATCACATCAACATTTAATGTTTGGCTCAACCATATTACAATGTTCCAAAATTTGAATGCTGGCGCTCTCCAGCTGTTCTCTTTTCCTCCTCGCGCTGGCTCGCTTGATTGAGTGAGCGATGCTCCTGCATCACAAAATAAAGTAAATCTTCTCCACTTTAGACACTCGTCCTTGTTCTAGATTATTCTCGTTATTCTGCTTTAATGCTTCATTTTCATTTTCTGAATGAGGAAGCTTTATATTATCTTTCCTTTGGCTGGACTTATGCTGTCTATCTCTACCTAATTTGTACATGGGTTTTTAAAAATTCAGTTAAAAACTTTGGACTTTCTATTGTGGCATTAAACCCAAAGTTAAAGACTTTAATATCCACCACAAACAAACTATTCTACAGTTTCTCCACTTCACTTTGAGTAACCCGAACCTCCTAAATTGATTTAACCTGGAAATCATTCATAAAGGGTAAAGAGACAAAGTTTATCTTTTGAATATCTTCCTTGTATTTTTCCCTTTTTTCTTTTAAACTTTGTGCAAGTTCTCCCACTTTGACTATTTCAAGAAATAAGTGAACTTCACCAATGTCAATATCTTCCATTTTATCTCCAATAGACAATAGAGCAGTTAAACAAGCAACTTTAACCTATTTTTCCAACATTTTACTCTCTTCAATATGATGTTCCCAAGTTTTAAGAGATGTCTCACTTCTCATGACCCTCCATGCTCTTTAAATAGAGATCATGGACCAATCAGGTGTTAATACACAGATCAATGGTTGTTAATATCGAAGAGAGTATGAACCATCAGATCACTCTATGTCAGGAACATATCGTGATCGTCATATTTCCTAACTACAAATTCAAACTAATGCATACTAAATAAACACACTTTTACCTAACGACACATAAGACCAAGTAGATCTTAACTAACTCCTGAGTGTCTAAATATCCTAACATSCCCCCTTAAGAATAACTTGGGATAGGATAGAAGGATTTACAATAGTGACACAATAGGAGAAGGRAGGAGGCATTAGAGCCTATCCCCCCTTAATGACAACTTCYTGAACTCCTAACATAGATCAAAGTTTGGAAAAMTTYGCTTCTATAAGAGACTTTGTGAAAATGTCTGCAACTTGATATTCTATAGGACAAAAGAGCACTTCAATAAYTTGATCATGAATGAGCTTTCTGATGAAGTGCATGTGTATCTCAATGTTTTTTCTAYGCTAATGTTGAAYTGGTTCTTTGGCGAGCTTGATGGAACTCTGATTGTCTCACCAAAGGCTGGTTGGATGYTGCTRCTGGAATCCAAACTTTGAAAKGATMTGTCAAAGCCACAAGGCTTCCTCAATTKCATTTACCRCTGCTCGGTACTCTGCTTCTRYTGAAGAAAGTGAAATAGYCTGTTGTTTCTTATAGGCCCAAGTGACAGGTCCTAAACCAAGGCTGAAAACATAACCTGTAGTAGACTTCYGATCATCAGGGTCRCCAACCTAWTCTGAATCARTGAAACCAACCAATAAAGGGGTCCCCCCTGAACTATAATGTATCCCGAACTGAACTGTACCACAAACATAGYGAAGTATCCTTTTAGCTTCTTTSCAATGGCTTTCATGGGGAGTTTGCATATAYYGAGAAACAATACCAACAACAAAGGAAAGATCAAGATGGGTATGAGTCAAGTATAAGAGGMTACCAACTAACTGAYYRTATAGGGTGGCATCAACTTCAGGAGAAGTACATGTAGYAGTAATATTGACTCTAGAATAGAAGGGAGAAGGGTTTTCTTTACAATCATCCATGTGAAAGCGATGAATAAGGTCACAAGCATACTTAGACTGGGAAAGAAAAATTYCTTCATTGGTTTGCAAAACTTGGAGGCCAAGGAAATAATGAAAAAARCATAAGTCTCTCATTTCAAATTTCTTCTTTAGGCTGGTTTTCACATGGTTTAAATTTTTTGAGTCACTACCAGTAAGGATAAGGTCATCAACATAAAGGACAATKMTTATGAGATGGMTTCCTACTTTCTTGGTATAGACATTAGGATCAKAATGGCATCTAGAGAATCTAGTGGTAATAAGAAAGCTGTCCATTTTGGCATACCAAGCTCGGGAAGCTTGCTTGAGACCATAAAGAGATTTCTTGAGGAAACAAACAAGGCTAGAGTCATTTTGGACATATCCAAGAGGTTGTTCCATGTAGATTTCATCTTGCAAATCTCCGTGCAAGAAGGCGGATTTAACATCCATMTGATGGACCTCCCATTTATGTGAGTCAAMAAGGGAAAGAACAAGGCAGATGGAATTCATTTTTKCTATAGGGGMAAAGGTTTCATTATAGTCAATTCCTTCAACTTGGGAAAATCCTTTGGMAACTAACCGAGCCTTGTGTCTTTCAAYACTTCCATCTGATGCATACTTAGTTCTGTAGACCCATTTGCATCTAACAAGTTTTCTTCCTTTTGGAAGAGGTACAAGATCCCAAGTATTGTTTTCCATTAAAGAATGATACTCTTCATTCATTGTTGTATCCCAATTTGGATGAGATGAATCTTTYGCAAATGTCTCTGGATCATGAGTTTYTGAATGTTGGCACAGRRGCAGACCCAGGGTTCAAYGYTGCAACAATGCACCAACAAAGCCCTAACTACCAGCCCTTTCGGCAACACCTGYGAAGCAGATGAAGTCTCACTCGAGGTAGAGGCATGGGTGGTTKCAAGACTCAGGTGTMTGCAACCTTAGAAGGGACACATATATGTGATTATAATACTTAATACAACTCTTAGCACCRTCATTTCCTTAATATGTAATCACTATTCACTTCACTGATACAACARAGCTTCGCAATATTCACACTAATCTATAGTATTAAATCACTTAGCATATACAAATGGATCARAATGATCATATAAAGCACTAAACATGACTATCTAGATYAGATCTAACATTCTSACATATAATAAGCACAAAGCATAAATAGATCTATCTAAACATATCATAGCACTTAGCATATAACATATGAACACATCAAGACAAAGCAAAAATCACATAACACAATGTTTACATGGTTCACCCCTACCCTGGGGCTACGTCCTCCATCTCTTCTTCTTCATTGTCTTTGGTCAATTGGTTACAAGCACAAATCCATCAAAACCCTTACTTTGCACAGGACAAAAGATCTGTGCAACTAGCTATATCCTTCTTCCTTGTGCTACAACACTAAGCTCTCCACAATCTTCTACAAGAATCTTCACTTAGCTCTGCAAGTCTCTTACAATCATGCACAAAGAACTTACAGACTCTACTCGCACTTAGCATACATTCACATCACATAGATGTACTATTCTCTCCTTTCTTACATTGCCTATCCTTCTATTTATACATACAAAATAGGCCTAAACATGGGTAAACCCATGGGCCGATATCCCATTCCCGTTACATATTCCAAAAAACCCTAAAAGGGGCCCAAAAGGGGATCGAGATCCTATGATCTCCACTTCATCTTGCGCTCCTCCTTTGACAGGATCTCAAAGTCTTAAAATAGGTCAACATGACCAAGAAACTCCCAAAACTTGGTCAAGGGCCAACAGGCCCCCAACACTCACCTGTGACCCATCCTGAGTCACTATGGTCTGATCAGTTTGGATTTGAATGCCTCGAGCTTGGCCCGAGTTTATTTGACTTACTGCTTTGCTGTGGCCTCTTGTTCGGTGAACTCCTGGATCACTGCATCATTCACTAGCCCTTCTAGGCGCTTTTCTATTGTGGTGACAACCTGTTCTAGTTCTTCTCCTTGGTTCTCCACCTTTGTAAACAATTGTCATGCCTTATCTTTCACAGGTTGAAGCCATTGAGTGACTTCCATCAATTTTATTTGAAGCATATGGATATGCTGTTGAGCTATGTGTTGTTCATGAGACCTCTTCATTCGTTCTACAGCTGATAGGGCCTTCATCTGCACCTGTAGTGTATCTGCATGTTGCTTCTCTTCCTGGAGCTGCGACTCCAATGTCTGTAACTTTGGGTTCTCAGTGAGGTTCTCGTATGTATGGACACTTAGGTTACTCAACTGCTTTCACTCCAAGGCAAGAGATTTTAATCTGTCAACTATGCTGCGGGTAGTTTCTTCTCACTGGTCCCTTACGTCTTGAGGGGTCTCAGGCACAGTGCATAGCTCCAAGTCTGCTATGTGCTGTTGAAGCTACTAGATTACTTCTTCGAGTTGCACCACCTGCTATGGAACTCTCTCTTCGACCCTTACTTTGATGGCTGTCACAGAGCAAAGTGCTTTGTGAACCATTTCCATAACTTAGAGTTGCTCGACAAGCAACTGTTCCTTGCTTTGCTGTAACTGTAGTTTTTCTTCATCCCACTTCATTTGCAGAGCACAATTTTCCTATTCTGCAACACTATGTTTCTCCTCAAGGTTTTTTTTTACTTGCACTAAAGCCTGGGTGGCTTGTGTTGTCTCTTCCTCATCTCATCGAAGGCGAGCTTAGACTGTATGAACAATGCGGTGTAGTTGAGCTGGCTCATCACCTAGTTTTGATGTTCCTGCTGACAGAGGCGCAGTGGAAACTGTGCGGTTGGACTGTACTGCCTGCTGCACCATTTGGATCTCGTCCTTAATCCGAATGAACACCTCCTCCTGCTTAGCTTCTTTCTTCTCTGCTATCTCTAGTGAAGCATCATTCAGTGCTGTGACGATGAAGTCAAAGTCGTCTGATGTGAGGGTGGTCTCAAATTTGGTCCTGGTTGCTTTCATTTTCTTCCTTGAAGAAGGTTTCAAAGGGGAAAGCTTCCTTTTATTTGAGGGGTCCTCCTTGTCTCTAGGTGGTGTAACCTCTCCTTTCTTCGGTTCAAATTCTGCGCCATCTATCTCTCCACCATCTCCTCCTTTCTTTATTGAGATGGAAGCGGTCTTCACTGATGCGCTGTCTAAATCATGGACCTCTTCGATCTTATTTATCTTATTAGGTCTGGGTATATCCATTGTAGTTTCTAGACTGTCAACATTAGACATCTCCATAGGGTCTGTTGGAACAAGGAGGTCCACCAACCATTCCTTGGTAATATCTTCCAAGTCATCCTCCATCAACTTGTAGTACGATTGCAACTTTTTTTTATGCTCATTAGCGCACACTGTGATATAGATGAAATGGTGGTCCGCGCTAAATTTCATCAAGGGACTGAACGTGTGGAGAGCATTCAGGGTTATACGAGGCACAGACTAGATGGCCACCTTCAACTAGTTGTAATAAGTGTGGAATACGACATTTGATTTCTATTGCTTATTCATGTCGTTCAAGTACCATAGTGTACTGAACTTCGCGACCAGAGGTTCAAATGACTCGATGTCCGGGAAGGTTGCACCTTCCGACATCTCCCATGCGATAAAAGTGATCAAGATGAGAATCCAACTGAAGTGGAACTCATATCCTTGATCTTGCACTTCCCTACAGTCCAATTCTAGATGGTTTACAAGGTACTTCACCCAATTCATTTGTAGGCCCTTTGCGTACTTCTCTGCGAGGTCGACTACAAATCCAGTCACTTGGGAGGGTTGGTTCTTGTGAACTAACTTCCCTGTGATCAATTGACAGGCTAGGCGCACTACACCACTCTGGATAGAGGCTACCTTGTAGCCTCACGTTCCCTTATCGACATCCATGAACTATCTTTTATCTTTTGCGTAAGAGCGCAATCCATGGTCTTCCCAGGATAGAAATCCTGTGGGTCAGGGTTTTGCATGATCAACCCGGTGATTCGATTAATCAACTTTGGATCCACTGTGATGTGGTAGTTCAACCATAAGTATCCACCATGGTAGTAGGACAACAACATCTTGACGCATGCATTCACTTCTTGGTGTCTCCCAAAGTGAGGAATCTTCATGACATTGAGCAGTGTGGACTGCACGAGGTTCATGGTCCATGACTGGGGTATGATATTTGAGTTCTTTCCCTTGGTTCTGGTCAGATACTTGTGCGGGGTGAGCATGTTGTACACCTTCCTGTCACCAAGGTTGAAGTCGCTGAACTTCAATGCTGTGATCTTATCTTGGTCTGTGCGCACTACGCGTATCCTCTTTAGGAGGTACGTAATGACCAATTCATATTCAAAGTCTCTGGGCACATTGTCTCAGTTTATTGCACTACTAAGAGGTGGTAGATAGGTAGGTAGAATGATCAGAATTAGCTTAGCATTCACTAAGTATTCCTTGTATTTAGTTCACCTTTCACGGGACGGTCTAGCTCCGTGAGTAGGGGATGGGGATGCTTGCACTATTTTTGTGGATGAAGCCTGGATACCTTCAGACATCGACATGGCTTTCTCAGTCATCAAGTCGATAAAAAATTCTTCAACATCTTTCTCTGTAGCGCTCAATGCTTCCAACATATGCACTCAGTGTGAACAATTCGCAGGTTCGGGGAACAATTTGGACATGGTAATCAGATAGAGAGTGAGAGCACAATGATCACTGTATAAACTCGTATTATTCCATGGGCTTGAATTCTCAATTAGAAAAAGTGTTCTTAGTGCATGGCGCGACGTGATAAATAGGCAACTTGACAACGATTTGCTTACAATGGGTATGAGCCTCCATTAACTCTTGTTCGATCCATTATGGCATGACCCAATGGTCTGATGGCGAACCTTTATTAATTTTTTTCCCATTCGAAACGGGAGTTGAACGGATATATCGACCCCAATGACTATATTGCTTCATCATGGTGAAGTTCCATGTGTCGCTATTCTAATATCTTGGCGAAGCTCCAATTCTACAATTTTTCTTTCTGTGAGGTCTCCTTTAGAACCTCCCTTAATTTTTCAGTGTTAGCCCTCTTTTTCCTAACCGTTGAGCCTTTTTTCTAGTGATCTTCATCTCGATAGTTCTTTTTCCATTATGATTCTTGTCTTCTATGGTCTTAGTCACTTCGCACTGTTGAGATTCTTCCCTAGGGTTCCTGGCTAATACTTCTTCTTTGTCTGGGATGGGTAATTTAATATTCTGTGGATTCTCTAGTGTTCTCTTAACTTTGACATCTGGGTTACTATCATTAAAAATCTTCGATCTGCTCTCCTGTTCTTCAATAAATCATGTGATTCTTTTGGTCATAAAATATTTTAACTCTTTCTTCTTCTATTCCAAAACTTCTTCTTCTTCTTTTCATCTGGCTTGACCTCTATCAATCCAAGGTTTTCCTATTAACATGGTAAATGGGGGGTGGTTCTCAATAAATTGAATAATATCAAAATATTCTTCCATTGAAGTTCCATTGACAGTCATAGGTATATGAGCGAGCCTCCCACACAAGTGCACTAGTTTCCCTCTGAATATCCCTATTCCTCCTAGTGAAGGGATCATAGTAGAACTTCCTATAGCTTCCCAAGTTCTCTTTTTCTTGATATTCACTTGTGTTTCCTCATCTATAACACAATCAATGTCGAAGTTCCTTATTCTTTCTTTAAGGCACTCATCTTTAAAAATATCTGATAGTCTAACATGTCGATGGTCATCGAAGGTGTCTTTCATCTGTAGTAATAACTTCTTTGATTCTTTCTGGGGTTCTACTATAGCCTTAGTTTTTGGATCTGTCTTAGGGTTTTCCTATCTTATGTTCACACTTTCAAGCTTAGAAATCATTCTCGGGCAATCCAACACTTCATGGTCTAGAGATTTGCAACAAAGACAACCAGGTCTTCCACCAGGGAATTCCTTAGCAAGATGTCTTGGTCTTCTGCAAATGTAACATAATGTTAATCCTCTCTTTCTTTTAAATGATCCCCGACCTCTTCTGTACTGCGCACTAGGATCATAGGAGCTAACCTGCAATAAATTATTTCTAGGATCCTGCATCCATTTGTTAGTCCAAACATTCTTTCTATGCATTGGTATAACATATCTTTCACTAGTCTTATCAAATCTATTCATATCAAACCTTCTTTCATCTATTAGTGCCCTAGTTTTCAGTCTAGGAAAGATCCTATCAATCATACCTAGATCCATACTCTAGGAATAAAAAAATTTCTACTTATCTTACTTCTATAGGGCACAAAGCTTCCACATCTAAAACTTTTTTCTATTTTCACCTTTATTAGAGCACAAAGCTTGCATATCTTGCTCCTTTTAATAATAAATTCTTACTTTTACATTTATTAGAGCACAAAGCTTTCAGATCTTGCTTCTTTCCTTCAGATCTAATCTTTTTTTCTTTAGATCAAGCTTCTTTCTTTCATATCTAACCTTCTTTCTTTAGCACAAAGCTTTATAAATCAAGTATAATACTGCACACCAGGGCATAACTCTTTTGCACAAAGCTTCTTCTTCCTCAGTTCCCAACAATCACAGTTTCGGGTCCCGAAAACAGAACCATTTGTTGGCACAAGGGCAGACCCAGGGTTCAATGCTACAACAACGCACCAACAAATCCCTAACTACCGATCCTTTTAGAAACACCCGTGAAGTAGATGAAGTCTCACCCGAGGTAGAGGCAAGGGTGGTTTCAAGACTCAGGTGTCCGTGACCTTAGATGGGACACATATATGTGATTATAATACTTAATACAACTCTTATCACCGCCAGTTCCTTAATATGTAATCAATATTCACTTCACTGATACAACAGAGCTTCGCAGTATTCACACTAATCTACAGTATTCAAGAACTTAACATATACAAGTGGATTGGAATGAGCATATCAAGCACTAAGAATGACTATCTAGATCAGATCTAACACTCTCACATATAATAAGCACAAAGCATAAATAGATCTATCTAAACATATCAGATCACTTAGCATATAACATATGAACACATCAAGACAAAGCACAAAGCACATAACACAGTGTTTACGTGGTTCACCCCCACCTTGGGGCTACGTCCACCAACTCTTCTTCTTCATTATCTTCGGTCAATTGGTTACAAGCACAAAGCCATAAAAAACCTTACTCCGCACAGGATAGAAGATTTGCGCAACTCGCTAGATCATTCTTCCTTGCGCTACAACACTAAGCTCTCCACAATCCACTACAAGGATCTGCACTTAGCTCTGCAAGTCTCTTATAGTCATGCAAAAAGAACTTACAGACTCTACTCACACTTAGCATACGTTCACATTACATAGATGTACTATTCTCTCATTTCTTACATTGCCTATCCTTCTATTTATACATACAAAATAGGCCTAAACATGGGTAAACCCATGGTCCAACATCCCATTCCTGTTACATAATCCCCAAAACCATAGAAGGGGCCCAAAAGGGGGCCAAGATCCATTGATCTCTGCTTCGTCTTGTGCTCCTCCTTCGACAAGCTGTTGTTACAAGGGAAAAACTCTTTATGGCTAAGGGTAAACCACAACAGACAGGTATGACTGCATAAATCAACTCAATTCCAACATATGCTATATAAACTAATGTGCAATACAAGAAAGAGGCTTACCTTGATCCAACATTTGATGATGTTCCACCGTTGAGCACTTTGACCCAAAGATTTATACCTGCGAGAAGTTCTCATCAAACAAGCAAAGCAAGTATATAGTGATGATATAAAAGGGGTTAGCACATCAGATAGCATAATCCATTAATAAACATTACAAACACACCCATGGATAATAATCATATATTTTCAAGATACCAATAGGACGGGAAAGGATTATTTCTATCAATAATTGATCAGCATAAGTGTCAACATTACAGACTTCTGTGTCGGCACGGTTCGAAACCCATAAACCAATTTCCTTCCAACTAGGTTCCCACCACTTCAATCCTCCACCAAAGGAAAGCTCATGAGAAAGAGGCAAAGAGGTCCTCTTGATAATAAGGGAAGAGCTTGGGGGCTGAACACTGTGTTCAGACTTGAGGGACAAAGGGATGCAGACTCAATGTGAAGTAATTTCTCTAGAGTAACTTTGCTCTCAAATTTGAATGCTTTCTCCTCTTTTTCCATAGTTCAAAATTGTGCTCTTATAGCCTCCAGGATGCAACTGAAGGGCCGACTCAGAATGTTTCTGGTATATGAAAGGCCAAGGATCAAAGTTCTTTTTTCATGACATGGAAACCCAATGTCATTTTGTATTTTTTGGCACAAATCCTAATATACGCGAGATGTAATGGAGTAGTAGGCGTATATGCATCTTGCGTAGCAGTTAGGGAGCATATATGTGGAAAAATGTATATTTTAAGCTCTGGATTCATCAAAAAGGGATAAAAATTCTTTATAAGGAAATGGAAAAAGGCCCTCTGTGCAAGATAGCAATGGTGAGGCAAATATTTCTATAAAAACTATCGAAGTCTCAAAATAGGTCAACATGACCAAGAAACTCCCAAAACTTGGTCAAGGGCCAACACTGAAACTTGAGCCAAAAGAGAAGRGGCTCGCTAGAACTGTGAACGTGTTCGACGTTGATCTGAAGGATCACCGAMAAKATTACCAGYTGCTTATCRTGTTGAACGGACCCATCTAAGAAGYGGTGGAGCAGGTGCTGGTTCAGGTTCAAAGGAATCATCTGGARGAGGGTGAGTAGGTAGAGGTGGATTTTCATCCTCACTATCATCATCTGAAGAYGAAACCAGATYAGAAGAAGGCAMAAACGCYGAAGATGGCTCGCAGGCTGAAGAAGGCACAATCRCCAAATTAGGCTCGTAGGCCAAAGAAGGCACAAACACTGAATTRSGMTTGCAAGCCAAGAGAYTTTCATCAAATTTAACATCTCTTATAATAATAATTTCATTACAATGTGATTGACGAAGTCTGTAACCTTTGACATCTTCAKAATAACCAACAAATATACACTTCTCACTTTTAGGCTGCAAAKATTTCCTTTTCTCATCAGGAATGTGAGCCCATGTTGTTGGCRTGAATTTGTTCAGACYAGGNTTCTTCTTAGGTTACCAACAAAAGGCACCGTGTAGTCTAGAGMGATGGAATTTTCATCCCCTCCGAAGAGAAGAAGTCTCACCCGAAGCGCTGCTGAGATAGATAGATAGGGAAGGRTAGGGAGAAGACTAAGRAATATCCATAGAGCATTCAWAACTCACTCCTRTTCTTGCGCAATCAACATTATCAGATCAAAAACATCTAAAAGAAAGAACCAGACCTACTTGCATTGCAAGCAACAGTTAAACATATAATCATCAATTRTAACTCATAAGCTATGCATAAACACTGTAATGCATAAGCAAGCATGTAAAGACACATCRGATTYGAAAATTTATCCCTTCATAATATTATCTTAAAGATATCTCTTACATCACAGACTCATAATTACATAGAAATGTTTAGTACATAATCTTGGCTTCARACCTCAGCCACAKAGTTTTGAGTTCCCAGCTAGAAGATCTCATTTATTCCAGACTCTACTCTTCTCGATTTACAACAACTAGTAACAAATAGCAACCAAAAACTCCCAATACCCTTGGGAAATTCCAATAGGCATGAGCCAACCCAACCTAACCAAATGACCAACTAACTAACTCTTTTACAATTATATTCTGTCCTATATATAGCTGGCTTATGTCTTCTTTTTTGGCTTGCACACCTTCTTTTTATGTTGCAACTGTTTGTTGCTTATCTGGGGTTGCGCTAGATTCCACAACTGTTTTATGTTATTCTTCCTTCTAGCCTTTGATGGAGGTTGCGTGACTCATGCTTAATAAAAAATTGTGCAATTATTTCTCTAAAACAAAGGGCCCAATAGGCTTCGACCACAATCCTTGAATCGTCCTTGAGTCAAGCACTTGGTTCTTTCACATTATCTAGGAACAACTGCTATTTTCCCTTGTCTGACTTTTCTTCTTCTTTGATCTCTTCTGTTTGTGACTTTTTTGCCTTCACCTCTTCAAACGAAGGGCCCAATTCTGGAACCAACTCTAATGCTCTGTGCTTTACTCCATGAAAGCTTTCAACTTTGTCCTGCCATTTTCAGGCAAGGAGTGATGCTTCTGCCAGGAATTGTTGGGTTGTCTCTTTGCTGTACTCCTTTGGCTTGTCTACAACCAACGAGTGCCAGGGATGATTTTAGGGGCTAAATTTCTCTCATGGGCTAATTTTCCATGGTTTTTCCCAAAAAAATATTCGCTATTCTAAAAATGATTCACCCAAATTCTATAGGATAAAATTATTTTACCATAAAAATCGCCAAAATTTTATATAAACTATATAAAATCCTTAGAAATTTGAATAATTTTACAAAAATATCGCCAAAAAATTATAGTTGGAATATGAAGGATTAGTAAGATTCTCCAAGGTTTCTACATTTTAAAATAAATTTCCATCCTTAAAATCATCCCTGACGAGTTCCATTCGGAGTTGGCTATTGTGTCGACCTGGTGCATTTGCATATAGGCGGTTTGAAATATCGGTCGAAAATCACGCAACTCTTTCTTGGCTACAGACTGTGCTTCGTAGAGTGAATTTAGTTCGTTGTTGGCTTGCTGAATTTGGTCGAACTTATGCTGCTACTCCATGGGTTCCATTGTGACCACAACTTCCTCGTTCAACACATGGATCTTTGTGCACTATTCCTCCAAGACTTGATTCCATCGAGCGATGATGCCCATCCAATCGCTGACTTCCTTGAATATTTTGGTGCAGTCCCCTGTTTTATTATGTAGTGTCGCTCGAGCATTGTTTCTTTGCAGTATGATCTTCTACATTTGTTCCTGCAGCTGCCAAGGTTATTGTTCTGCTTCTTGCTTGACTTGTTGTAACTTTTCTTGTATCTGCTCCGTGCGTGTCACGAGCTGTGTCCATGCTGCTTGTAACATATCGATCTGTTGCTCTGGTTCTCTTATCTCACTGGCTTCGGGTAGGTCAAGCGCAACCCTCTGAATCTTCGACCAATATTATGAAAGTTTTTTCTGCACATTTTCCAGTTTGCGCTGGGCTAGGAGTCGATCAATTTTTTCCTCCATTCTACATGTTTGTGCATATAACTGTTTATTTCTTGCGAGCTTGACCGAGCTCTCGGTGTCCTGGAGCCTTTTATCTAGTTGGTATGTGGAGGATTTCATTAGTCCAAACAACTATGATGCTGGCCACTATACTAGGTTGGTAGCTAACGAAGCTGCATTAGTGGGTGATCTTGTCTGTAAAGGGAGTCTGCTGGCCGTTGAGTGGTCCGAACGGGTTTCTACTTCCTCTTCCATTGGTGGCGTTGGTGCAATCCTCAATATTAGATCTTCAGGCATAAGTGTCAGGACCTCTGTTCTGGTTTTGCAGAGCTGCATCAAGTCTACACATTGTTGGGGGTTCTGGAGGACTTTCTCCATTTGTTCTTGCATGGTTGTCATATCCTGGTCCATTGTTGAGTCTGGCTCATTGGGTGCATCTGGTATCTCCGCGTCCTCTGATACTTCTGCATCATGCATTGTGATTTCTTAGGCATCCTCACCCTTGGGTGGTGAGGTGATTTGTTGGTTATGGTTATCTTCCGGCTCTACTATGCTTCTAGTGGCTTCTTCCTGTGTGGAAGACTTAGGTTGCTGTTCTTGCTTGCTCGGATTCAGAACATCTAGCATCATACTTTTCTCTGAGACTTTGGGGTCAGGGTTGGGGATTTCTAAGTTGGGCTTGGGGGATTCTCTAGTTGTCTAGTCGAGATGCATCTTCTCTAAGGTTGTGGTGTGATGTGGAGTGGCGGTGAGGAGATTTGGTAGTTGGAGTGGTGGTGGAGGCTTCTTAATGATGGGTGTTGACTGGATTGTTTCATGGTCTGGGTCATCTTGGATGTCAATGATAGTGGTGGTTTTGGTCATGGTGTGAGTCCAGGGAGAGACATATTTGAGGGGTTGTGGGTTCAAGGGTTTTTTTGGTGAGACCCCCATTCTGGGCCTTTTCCCCATCGGTTCGGTGGTAAGCATAGTACCCAACATCTGGTTGAATTGCACACTTGATAGCATGACATTGGATGGAAACTGTGGGGGGGGAGGTGGTATTTTCCTCTACTCCAACTGTAGTGTTTATTATTCCTCCTCAGAGTCGGTCTATGCCGAAGCGTCTAACTTTTTTTGCTCGGGGCCTGAGCTCGATCCCTCTCCTGCTACCTTATCTTTTTTCTTACTTAGCTTGACTGACAAAATGTAATGCATTCCTGATTTGTGTGGGCCACGTTTAACTCCAAGACATGACATGAACTCCTTTTCGAATGCTTCCTCATCCAAATAGAATGGTAGTAGTCCTATATGGAAATGTTCCTGGCTGACATGTCTCGGCCAGACACATGTGTTGTGCTGGTTCATTCTAAAGGTGATATTCCTAGTATTGTTATTGAGGAGATTCTACATGATGCATGGCCTCTGCGTTGCATATATCATAGCATTATACCACTTGGAAAATGATGCATTGTTGAGTGCTGTGTTCTCCGAGTCTGGTTTGGACTTCCATGGCTCATACATATTCGTAAGCCCCCCTTTATCTGGTATTTACGGTTGTCTGCCCACCGGTGAATTTCATTTGAGAATTGAGAATGCCATAAGTAGGTATCCATAGGTAAAGGTTCCTCCTTTCTCCTGTGCCTCTTCGCAAGTGACTAGTAGTTCCTCCACCAAGAAACTACACTAGTTGAACACTGCTCCTTGATTGTAGAAGTCGACAAGTGATAATGCATCTAAAGTGAATTCTCCCTTATAATAGGACCTCATAACCTTGCTGGCTATGACGTAGCATCCAGTCTGGACTGTTTTGGGCAGTATTGGCTCAATGACTGCTGTACGTCCTCCTTGCTTGGTGTTAAACTTCTCGTACAGGATAAGCTCACCTTTATTCTTCCCATGCTTGCCGGGCCCCTAAAATCCCTTCGACACATCCTCTCCCTTGGAGGATAGTCCAGTAAGTTGCTAGATATCCTGTGCATGGATTGGATACCACTTATCCAACCATAAACTTCTGTCGTGCAATCTATTGATCAAACATTTCGTGCAGTGTACGATTTCTCCTATGGTGCCAAAGACTAGTAAGTCTCTGAGGTTCATGATGGTGGAGTTAAACAGATTGATAAACCCCTTTTTTCAGTATAAAGTGCATATCTCTGGTTCCATCTGGGGCTAACTCTCAAGAGACATCTGGATTCATTTGTGGGAACAACACTGAGTCTGTGAGGTCAAGGTCGAGCAACTTAATGTGCTCTACCTTCCCTTTGAGGCCACCTACGATCTTGACCTGGGGGTCGCATAACTCATTTGGTACTGCTTCTTTTGTCATGTTGCTTCAACTTGCTGTGGCTCTTGACATTCACGCTTCTGTGGCAGATAAGAGCTAGGCTATGTCTTCGACTTTTGCAATAGTCCCAACTGGTTTGCACTGCTGAGTGTGGAGATGACTATGCTCATTTTTAGAAACAATACGTTCTCGATTGAGTTCTGAGAGTTTTATTTTGGGCTTGACGGGTTAGTTTTAGCAATAAATACTCCTTATCATGATCGTATAGACACAATAAAGTGTGAGTTGTCCGACATGACAGTTTTCTCAAGGGAAATCCGATTGGGTGATCTTAGTATTTACTCGTCTGAGTAGAATAGGGATGTGGCTGAATTGAGACCTTTCTATTTGATGGGTGGGTGTCCTGGTGCGAATTTCAATGGAATATTCGCATAATGTGTCTTTATGGATTAACGAGCGACATTTGGAGTACTAGAATGGCAATAAAGGGTGTAACTAGACAGGGTTTGCATGGCCTTTAACTCAGATTAAATTTGGTTGCGTGGCCCCTCCAACCACAAAGGTTGTCCCTGTTCTTTTTTATGATTGTCATTAGTGGAATTTTCATACTTTAGGTTCTGTACTGCTATGTCGTCATCTCTGTATCAACCAAGACTTAAACAACACAATTGAACTATGTGTTATGGTGCAACCCTGTGCACATGGATATTATTAACAGAATTTACAAATTTTTTAGAAAGAAAAATGAAACTCAAATCTAACTATTGTACAAGCTCCGTTAGATAGGAGAGACTTCCCTTCTTCTCAGTTTTGAGAGAGGTAGGGCTTCAGGCGAGCACCATTCACCCATCCCAGTCATATCACACCATCCAATTGTGTGAGTCAGACTGCTCCTGATGGTTGGATCTCCGCAATGATGAAGGGTCCCAACCATTGCATACACAGCTTGCCAGGGTGCATCTGGTATTGACTGTCATAGAGTAACACCTTGTCCCCTTGTATAAATACCTTGGTTTTAATGTGGCGGTCATGCCAAAATTTCTGTCTTGCCTTTTCAATTGACTTATGGAAGTCTGCTAGAAATCTAGTTTCTTTACGTTCTTGTAGCTCCGCAAGTCTCCGCACCATTAATTCTTCGTCTGTTGTACATGTGGCTTGTGCAATATACATGCTTGGGGTGATGAACTCTGTGGGCACCACTTCCTCTTTTCCATAAATCAATTGGAATGGTTTGTATCTGTGGAGCTTCTTTGTGGTTTTCCTGTAGGCCCATAGTACCACTGGAACTCTATCATCCCAGTCCTCTTGGTTTGTGCAACATACTTTTGTTAGTCCCTTTTCTAGGATTTTGTTGAAAGATTCGACTGTTCTGTTGGCCTATGGGTGGTATGGATTGCTCTTGTGATGTTGAATAAAAAATTATGCGGTAAGTGTTTCTATAGTGTTTCTAATTAAGTGAGCTCCTTGATCATTGGTTAGGCTCTTGGGGCACCTGAAGTGAGTAATGATATTCTCAAAAATGAACCTGGTGGCCGTATCTGTTGAATAGTCTTGTACCACTGCTGTTTCATCCCAACAAGTAAGGTATTCGGTTGTGGTAATGATGTATCTTTCCTTTGAATGTTTGGCTGTGGGGTTGATTGGCCCAATGAAGTCAACTGGCCATTTCTCAAATGGCTGTAGATCTCTAAATGGTTGTAGTGGTAATTCATCTCAGCGTGACGGCTTGCCCACCTATTGACAAACATCACACGATCTAGCATATGCTTTTGCATCCTTGAAAAGTGTTTCCCACCAAAGTCCTACCTGTAGAAATTTCTGTGCCACTGCCTTTCCTCCTATGTGTCCTCCTGCAATTCTGCTATGGAATTCCCAGAGTATATCCTACCTTTCGTGATCTAGGACACATCGTCTGAGGATGTTGTCTAGCCCTAGTTTATACAATTGCCCAGAAATCAACTGATAATTTGCTGCTCTAATGACCATATGGTGTTTCTAGGTTGCAAAATATGTTGTAGGGAATTCCCCTGTGCTGAGAAATATGTCTATGTCCTCCAGGTATTTTGGTATGGCCTCAATCTTGAATGAATCTGCATCTGGGAGCTGGTCATTGACTGCTCCACCACTTTCTCCTTACTCTAGTCTATATGGATGGTCAGGTCCGACATTTCATTGTCCTGGTTTAATGATGACTTCAAATGAAAGTTACTAAAATAACAACAACCATTTGCAATTTCTCCCTTCCAACACAAGTTTGTTAACTAAGTATTTTAGTGCTGAATGATCAGTAAAGAATTTAAAATGAGGCCCTAATAGATAATGTCTAAATTTATGTAAAACATAGATCATTACTGAGACTTCCCGTTCTGTCATTGTTTAGTTTCTCTCTTCTTGCGACAGCTTCCGATTCACAAAGTAGATCGGGTGATCCATAGATCCATCTCCTGGTTGTGTTAAGATATCTCCTAAGGTGATTCCTAAAGGATCCACATGGACTTGAAATTCCTTCACCCAGTTTGGGAATATCAGAATTGTTGTTGTGATGAGTTTCTCCTTAAGTGTTTCGAATGCTTTGTCGCACTCGGGAGTACATCAGAACGTTTCATCCTTTTTCAGGAGGTTTTCCAGAGGTGCAGTAATGTTGGCATATCTTCGGATGAACTTGCGATAGTAACTTGTGTGTTTGAGTGTGGAGCGCAACTGTTTAGCACTCATAGGTGGAAAAATATTCATAATGACTGCAACTTTAGTTGGGTCCACCAATACTCCTTCTTGGTAGACTATGTGGCCCAATAGATTTCCGTGTGGCACACAAAAGATACACTTCCTAAGATTTAATGAGATTTACAACTCTCCGCACCTGTCGAACATTAGCCTTAGAAGTGATACATGTTCCTTAAGCATGCTATATATTGTCCAATCATCCATATAGAATTCTATGAAATTATGAATTGACTCTCTAGAGGTTGCTATCACAATCCTGGAGAAAACTGCAGGGGCATTTTTTAAACCAAATGGCATCACATTGTATGCAAAAGATCCCCATTCGATAATGAAGGTGGTTTTTCTCTTGTCCTCTTCAACAATACTAACTTGATGGTATCCCGAAAATTCATCTGTAAATGAGTATGCTTCCTTCCCTGCAACCTGTTGTAGGACCTCATCGGTGAAGTGTGTTGGGAAAGGGTCATGCACATAGGTAGAATTGAGGCTTCCGTAGTCCACACAGACTCTAATATCCTCAATGTCTTTCTTTCTTTGAATGACTATCAGGCTGACCCATTCTGCTTCTTCTACTGGAAAAATGAGACTGGCTTCTAGCATTTTATCAATATCCTTCTTAACTTTCTCTTTTACTCTCGGGTTAATATGGTATGGCCTACGTATGACAAGATTAGATCTTGGTTTTAAATCTATCTTCATTTCTCCCATAACTCCTTTGATCCCCTTCAATTCTAAAAAAGTCTTTGGGAACAAATCTTCGTATTCCCACAGTAAACTCTGTATTTCTTGACTGGTTTTCTCGTCCTATTAATCACCCACCAAAGCTATTTTGGGTTGCTCTTTGGTCCCTATGTTGAGTCTCTGCAGTTTTAATGGGTGATTGTAGGAGCTATCGGTCTGGCTAGGTAAGGTGTTTTGGATTCCTTTGTTCCCCTCGGTCTCTTTGATGGATAGGTTTCTTAGTTCTTCTATTTTGTCTAGGCTTTCTGAAGATTTTCTAATCTGATAGCCTTCTATGGGATTTTCAATCAAGGGTAAGTGGATTTTAGTCTAAATTTCTTGGGTATGCTTGGGACACACTACAAAGTCTGATCTCTTATCATGATTTGCTATAAAAATAAGTTCTCTAATATTTTGTAGGACTAGTTCAAGCTCAGGGTACTTACTTGTAAAGGAAAATTCTTTACAAAATTGAGTTACCAGTGTTTGTCAATCGCTGGTCTGTCTTATGGTTTCCTCATGTATGAACCAAGATTTTGATATTGGGCCTAGAGAATGGGGAAATACCTGAATCAAGAGGTGAGAGGGTATCTCCGCAGCTTGCCACTGTGTCATGCACTGTTGAATGAGTATTATAGGGTCCAATTCTCCACTGAACGGTTGTGCAACTTGGAGATCCATCTGTGTTTCTGATTCCAGCTGCTCTTTGTGCTCGAACTTGTACTGGATATCTTGCTTCACCTCATCTGAATTTCTGAGTGCAGATTTATGCGTGGCCCACCATCTGGCAATGGTGTTCTGAAAAGCTATATCTAGTACCAAGATTCTTTGATCTTCTCGCATAGTTTCTTCCATACACTACAAAAATTTATCTAGATCTGAGGTGCCGTCATATACTGTGTGTCTCCTAACCTTGTTCCCAATCCATCTGGTCATTTTGAAAGTTGTGCATCTTCTTGAGAATATTTCATACGAACCTTGTTGCCAACTATCAAAAACCAGTTCTAAATCTTCGTCTGTTGACTGTATACTTCACCAACTTATTGATCCATTCGTAGTTGGGTTTATATAATCATTTCTTGTCCCAGCTGTTACGGTGTATAACTGGTCTAGTTCTTCTCCTTCAATATTTTTGGTTCTGTGTACCTAGTACCTACATATGGGTCCAAAGGTTGAACTACCTTGATTCCCTCAGCTTCAAAAGTCATGGTGTTTTTATTTAAGTCAATTACTGCATAGTTTTCGTAGGCCCAATCGATGCCAAGTAGCGCAGAGTAGGGGTCCTTGTCTCCCATGATCTTAATGACTTCAAAGTCAACCACTTTTTTTACTCCTGCTACATCAATTTCCATGTTCTCAAGTCTTCCTATGGGAAAGATACAATATTGGTTTGCCATTCTTAATTGAATTGGGGAATATGTCAGTCTTGGTTTTCCTAAGGCTTCCCAGGTCTTCTTGGGAAGAATGTTCACATTTGACCCTAGGTCCAACATGACATCCTTAATTTCAAAGTCATCTAACTGGGATATCAGTCATAATTCTTTTTTCAATCTTACTTTTCTTCGTTGCACTCTCTGAGTACTCTTCTCAGGAAGGTTATCTCAAATCCTTACTTCTAAAGTTTCTTCATTCCCTAAGACTAGATACAACGTGTTGCACAATTTCTCTGTCAGTTGATCATTCCCCAGAATGTCAGAGAACAATTGAAACCAGAGGTCAAATGCATTTTGAGGCTGCTCAAGTAGTCTTGGTATGCCTACAGGGTTTTTGGATGCAGGGGGTGAAGCATGTACTTGTGCTACTTTAGGATATACAACCAGCTGAGGGGGATCCTCTTTCATTTCACAACTAGGATTGTTATGGATGACTTCTATGACATCTTTAAAGAACAATTTTTTCTTTAGGGGGTCATACTTGTCTCCCTTAGGTGCTGCTTTTTTAATTTGAGGTAGAGTATCATCATCAACTCCTGTCTTCGCACCTCCTCAAGTGACGATGTTAAGATTTGTAATTGTCCCTTAGAAATCCTTTTTATATCTGAAATGATAAGGTTAGTTCCTCTCTGTCGTTCCTTATCTTCCCATTTTGTAATTAGCTCTGGGAAGTCTTTGATTTCATGTTCATTGGTTCTGCTGAGAGCACCATGGCCGCCTTGGATGAGGAAAATCTCTAGCCAAATGACCTTGTTCATCACAGTTATAACATCTGCTTGATCCTCTTCTACCAGTTCTTCCTCCTTTGAAATCTCCTCCAGTTCCACCTCCTCAACCTCATCCTAGTCCCTGAGGGTTCTCGTTTACACTGAATGTTGTTCTGTCTAGCCTATCTGCAAGTGCATCCAACACTCTACATTGATTAGTAGTATGCATTGTATATGCACATAACTCATGGTGGAATGTGTTTAGTACCGTCGAATATTTCTGCATGATGGGGCACTGCCTCGGTCCATGGCCATGGGTTCGACAAATCTCACAATATTCTGCTGTTGGTGTTGCTTGTCCTCTTGGGAAAGCATGATATGGGGTGGGGTAATGGAATGGTGGGTTCATTGATACATGCACAACTCCTCCTATAGGTCTTGGTGGGGTTATCATCAGGTTCTGAGGAGGTCCCATTCCTCTCATTCATGGACATTCAGTCATCAAATGACCTTCCGTATAACATCCAGTGCACCAAACCTGTGGTCGTCCTGGTCTAGGTATCATCAACTCCTGAATATTTTCTATAAGTGATGATATTTTTCCTTGTAATTGTGCTAGATTCACATCTACTGGGGTGCGGGTTACTCTCAATGTCCCAGGGATCTTTCCATGGCTTCAATATTCATTGATTGTTCCAAGGCATATGTTAACATGGCTATTTGCTGTTGTGTTAGCAGAATCTGAGTCAGGGGTTACAGTCCCTGAATGTACCACTCTCTTTTATGTTCTTCATGGATTGGGTGTGCCAACCTCCCTATGGCATCTTTGAACTTCTGGCTGTACTCCCAAGCTGATTCGCCTTGCCTCTGCTGGATCTCATGCAACTCGGACAGAGCCTATTGTTTTGACTGAGGCAGTTTGAACTCTGCTATGAACCTCATCCATACCTGGTCAAGTGTGAACACTTGACCTTGTGTCCTTGGCACTCCTGGTTCAATGATATTCATGTACCATTTGAGAGCGCGACCTCTCAAGGTAGTCTGGAATTTGACCAACTTGTTCACATCCGGTGTCCCTGTGGATCTCCAGATGGCTTCACACAAGAACCAGTGCTGTTCAACGTCTTCATCTCCCTTACCCAAAAATTATGGGTATCGAGCAATCGACCCTCTCGCATGGCTGGCCATTGTTGATCTTGTTGTTCATATTAGTATGAACCCTAACGATCCTACTTGTGATCTACTAGGGGATCCCAATATCCTCCCTGTAATCGCACTTCCAAGTTGTGTCTGGTTAGCTATTGTTCTGGAAAAAAATTTGCATGAGAAGGTAGTGTAGAACTTACTGCTTGTATAGAAGGCACTGGGGGTATGGGTGATTCGGGGATGGTGTCACTAGCTTCAGGGCAATTTTCTTTAATCTGGGGGGTCTCCTTAGCTTCCATTGAGATGATCTCTTCGGCTGGATTCCCGATCTCTCCTGTTATTAGGGATGAATCTTCTCTTTCTCCTCCAAGATTTGTACTGGCTTCCTCCTCTCTTACATCTATGCTTTTTCCTTCTCGTCCCACCTCCTGGGGAATTCTTTCTCTCCTTACTTCTCTCTCATTTAATCTTTGACTAGCCAGTCATTCCCGTCTTCTCATCCTCTTCATTTCTTCCATTTTCCTTTCCTCTATTTCTCCCGATCCTCCTTCTCTCCTCAATGTTTCAGACTTCTTGCAACTTTATTGATCTTTCCATGCCACCACTTCTCAACTATGGTGGATCTCTTCAAGGCTCGCTCATCTCTTGAATCCATTTCTTGTTGTTTCCCCCCCATTTTTCAAAGAACCCTTCCCCTCTCTCATGTCATGACTCTCACCCCGTCTCGCCCTACCCCAAGCGAGGGTGTTTATGCTGCCATCTCGGTTGGAAACATAATCAACATCCCTTACTCCACCAATAAGGCTTTAATCCACAGGGGGATATCTCTTAAAAGTCTTCCTCTTGTGCCTTTCTTAAAAATTTATTTTGGCCGCGAGAAAGACTGGTGGTTCTCAGCTGCAAATTCAATTATGTATCCTTCTATCATGGTAGTAACCCAGAAATCTACGACCTGCATGATTGGGAAATCCAACCTTTGGAGTGCTTCTAACTTGTTGGTATCTCACGCGCAGATCTTCTTGACCCATCCATGGAACTCTAGAGTTTCTTGGAGCCTCTTGATCCAGTGAAAAAATTCTTCCGGGAATTTAAACCAGAAAATCTTGTACTCGTCGCTTGATCTTTTTGAGTAAAAGATCGCTTCCCAAGTAGTTCCCACTAATTTTCTTCTTAGTTCTGCTTCTTTCCATACGAAGGCATTACAGTTTCTTTCCCACCATTTCTCAATGCCAGATCCATGGATCGGTGGTAGAATTATTCCTACAGGTTACCTTTTGATAAGGGTCCCGACAACGAAAAAATTTTGTTGGTGCAAATTTGTTTAGACCAGGGTTCTTCTTAGGTTACCAAAAAAAGGCACCATGTAGTCTAGAGCGATGGCATTTTCATCCCCTCCAAAGAGAAGAAGTCTCACTTGAAGCGCTGCTGAGATAGATAGATAGGGAAGGGTAGGGAGAAGACTAAGGAATATCCATAGAGAATTCAGAACTCACTCCCGTTCTTGTGCAATCAACATTATCAGATCAGAAACATCTAAAAGAAAGAACCATACCTACTTGCATTGCAAGCAACAATTAAACATAGAATCATCAATTAGAACTCATAAGCTATGCAGAAACACTATAATGCATAAGCAAGCATGTAAAGACAAATCAGATTTGAAATTTTTTCCCTTCATCATATTATCTTAAATATCTTTCTTACATCATTGACTCAGAATTACATAGAAATGTTTAGTACAGACTCTTGGCTTCAGACCTCAGCCACAAAGTTCTGATTTTCAAGCTAGAAGATCTCGTTTATTCCAGACTATAATCTTCTCGATTTACAACAACTAGTAACAACTAGCAACCAAAAAATCCCAAGACCCTTGGAGGATTCTAATAGGCATGAACCAACCCAACCTAACCAACTGACCAACTAACTAACTCTTTTACAATTATATTATGTCCTATATATAGCTAGGTTATGTCTTCTTGTTCGACTTGCACACCTTCTTATTTTGTTACAACTGTTTGTTGCTTAGCTGGGGTTTCCCTGGATTCCGTAATTGTTTTCTATTATTCTTCCTTCCAGCCTCTGATGGAGGTTGCGTGACTCATGCTTAATCAAAACTTGCGCAGTTCTTTCTCAAAAACGAAGGGCCCAACACATGCTATACTGCTAAATACACATAAGTGACTTACATCTGGTTTAATTTTAGTGTTAATCCCTAATATTAGCTCATTACCCCTTAATTGGGGCATATTACATTAGTAATGTTATTTTATTTATGTCGTCTTTATTCCATTAGTTGTAATTATACCTCCTAGTCTCTTATATATACCAAGGAGACA
>JZKD02S0291219.1:0-20134 GCA_000966675.3 Picea glauca | reverse complement strand
AAAAAAAAATCAACTTGAGCATATAGGTTAGGTTACCACCCCAACTTTTGCATCTCGTTGACTTTTTCTTCTACTGTAGGATCGATCCCATCAGGTTGTGACATGGAACCATCATATCTTCTCTAGAAGTGTCGCAACTTGGTGGTAGATCTTACCAGAACATGGATTCCCTAGGTAGGTCCTGGTTGCATTATGGTGTCCATGCCGTTTCTAAAAACATTGTAGGCTCGGGAGTCCGTATATTCTTTCTTGCATATAAGTTTGAGCCTCATTTGCATGAGTCTTTTTCACTCTTTGTCTCACCCTCAGGACTCCCAGAAAATAACAGGTCTCCTTTTAATCCCTTTTCAGACCCTCTAAAAATGAAAAGATTGTCGAGCGATCTTGTGGCGTTTCACGCTCGTTAGACTAAAATTTGAAGTCACGTCTGTTCGGCAGTAGTTTACCCCTTTTCCGGTCTGGCTGGTCAACCGTACGAACAAAGGTATACTCTATCGAATTCCCATTCTTTAGAAGAGTACTCTCGGGTATAATTTTATTCCTTTTTCGGTCCTGAGGGACTAAATTTACGAAAAAGAAACCCCCACAGAGTCCATAGTTAATCTCTTTTCAGACTCCCTAAAATTGAAAAGATCGTCGAGTGACCTTATTCTTTCACACTCGTTAAATTGGTCCAGAAGAATATTCCTGACGGAGTCCATAGTTAAGCTTTTTTCAGACTCCTTAAAAGTGAAAAAATAGCCGAGTGATCTTGTCCATGTCACACTCGTTAAAATGGTTTTGAATTGACATCTAATCGGTGCTAGTTTATCCCTTTTTCGAACCGACTAGACTATTGTCGAAAAAGGTACCCCAACGGAGTCTCCTTTTATGATTTTTCAGACTCTCTAAATATGAAAAAGCACTGAGCTTACCTTCTCCGGGCTCGTTAAACTTACATCGAAGGATGTTACCATTGTGTGTTCTATCAATCACATTTGTATACCTTATCCACCAGCCTTGTGACAGTTTTCTTCTGCGTCTTAACACATTTGGCCGCCAGAGGATTTTCCTCGAGTATCATTTTACCAGAACATCAATCTTGTCCTTGTGCCTTGAGCTTGTATGTTTGTAGTACTCGTTCCTCCATTGTAACGTGATATTCCTTTATTCTTTTTCCAAAATTATCGAAAAGAACAAAAAAAATCAAATACACCCCAAAAAGAGGATGGGAAAATCATTTTCCTTATTGGCAGCATAATGAGTCTCCCTTGGATAAAGCACATCTGTCCATTTGTTCATCAGACTATGGGATGTAGTACGACCTTAGGAATCTTTTCTCGCTATATAGAGTTGTGTCCTCCACCGTTTGGTTATTCTTCCAAACATATGGAGAGTTTGCGTTGACTCCTTCTTCTTAGACTTATGATTAACATATATGTTGCCTGAGTCTTATCACTTTTCGTGCTATTTTCCAAGGGAAGTTTGTCACCAAGCCTGAGTCGGCCCCTTTGCAATATGTCTCTTGTCCGCATACCCGGCCATCCTGAACGTCCAATCAAGTCCTTGTTCGAAATCACTAAAGCCTTCAGTCCGATCATCAAGATTATCAAGTCCATAACCGACGAGCCGTCGAAGACCTCTGGGTAGTCCAGTCATACACTCATATTACACTCCTACCTAATTTTAAGAAGATTTTGAAGTTGTTGCTTGAGCTCTGAATTCCAGCCATCAGGCCAAATAAGCTTCTGGAAGATGGATACTCTATATGTATATCTTTCTGATTTCAAGATGTAGCTCCATTGTGTATTATTCGCGGAAATTCTTTATAGTTATTTGACATGGATCTACAGTGTATTTGATTGGTATCCATGGTTCTATTTTATTCCGAGCATGGGTATGCCCGCCTCGGTGAGACATTTGTTATTTTGCAGATGGTACCTCCTGGTTCATGATCCTTGGGCTCAATCGTTCGACACATCAATAAATATTGGTAATGTATTTCAGCCATCAGATTCTCTTCTTACCTCACACATTAGGGGGCATCTATTATAACCCTAAATTTCACCACACATGCTTACCTGGCATCAGGCCAACTCATATCCCTTCCTTGAAAAAACTCTGCTGAACAACTCTTTGAAAATCCTCTTGTGTCAAGGCCCACGCGCCCTAACCCATTACTGCACGCATGTGCATGCTGGCTGACTCACAACAACCCGCATGTACCTAACAAAGCATGAAAAAAGGAAAGTTTCCAATGGAACAAAAAACTATGGTTCAGTTAACTGAAACTCCCGGCCATGCATAGTCGTGGGTTCGTCCAAAACCCTAGCTCCTTCTAGCCTATAAAAGAAGGGGTAGGGGTACCATTTGGAGGAGGAAAAAATATAGTGAAGAAACTCTACCCATTTACGTAATCCATTGTCCCAACCCTTTATCCTTTCCTCATGCCAAAGGAGATTTAATGCAAAGCAATTGAAGGACAGAAGAAGAGGAGCCCAGGATCAGGTTCAAGGAGCAGTGGACGGTCTCAGATTTTTTGTAAGTTGATTCACTTTCAGTAATAAAAATAATACTTTTCCCATCCCAATGCATGAATTGTCTATGGTTTGATTAATTTATGCTTGATTTCTAACCCTTGAGTATAGAAGTAGCATGCATGCATAGTTGTTGTTTGTCTTGAGTGCAGGTCATCTGTGGAAGGAGCAGTGCAAGCAAGTAATCAAAGAGCAATGGAGGATCTACATCGAACGCCGGTAGTAAGGTTGGTGGTCCTTTTCCATGCATTTACTGTGGAAAAGGGGTTTAAATCTTGGGTTGTAGGTAAAAAAGTAGTTTCTATTCGGTCAAAATCTGCATGCAAGTCTGACCCTAGTTTGCTAGTCCGTAGGGTATTTTTCCCAACAACACCCTATGATACTCCTTGTAAGGACATATTTAAATGGATTGACATCGAAAACCACAATATTTTTTCAAAGAAATATAATATCATAATCATTGGACTGTGTGAATGGCGGCCAAAGCTAGCTTTTCAACATGAGAATATTTGAGTTCAAGGCCGACTAAGCTTCGACTAGGATAGTAAATGATGTTCTCATGGAGCTAATCATCCTCCTAAACCAACACCATACCAATATTCTCTCTGGACATGGTGACATAAAGAAATTAATCTCTACTGTAGTCTGGAGACTTCAGTAGAGGCATCGATACCAAGGATTTCTTCAAAGAATCGAAGGACTCCTGGGCTCGCTCGTCCCAGATAAAAGGAGTGTCCTTCTTCAAGAGATGGATAAAACACTTAGTAATATTGGCATAGTTCGCTATAAATCGTCATAAAAATTTATATTTTCCCTGTAAACCTTGAAGTTTGTGAATAGTGCATGGGGGAGGCAATCGAAGTATTTCCTCAACCTTTAACGGATCTACCATGATCCCAGTATCAGATACTAGAAATCTTAGAAGATGACCTGACCTAACGCAAAAGATTCATTTATGAGGGTTCAACCAAATGTGATAATGTCGATATTTTTCAAATACTAGCTGAGGTGCTTAGGGTGATCCACTCTCTTATGGGAGTGAGCAGCAAGATCGTCAAGATAGGCTTCGACTATATGTTTGAGATCGTGAAATGTGAAGGTAATAGATCGTTGGAAGGTTGCTCCACCATTTTTAAGGTCGAAAGGCATCTTCCAATATGTTAAAGTACCCCAAGGGAAAAAAAATGTCGTCTTATGTTGGTCCTCAGGTTTAATTTGAATTTGGTTATACCCTAAAAATTCATCCATGAAAGAAAAAACTTCACTTCCCGCACACTCGTCGATAATCTGATCGATGAAGGGTGTTGGGAAGTTGACTTTGGGACATGCCTTGTTCAGGTCATGAAAATCCATGCATACGCAAATGGTTCCTTTCTTTTTATCCAGAGGAACAGGATTGGATACCCATTCAGTCAAGGGAATCTGGTAGATAAATCCAACATTAAGTAGTTTTTCTACCTCTATATTAGTAGCAGGGGCCTTCCTGGGATTGACATATCTAAGATGTTGTCGAACATGATTAGCATCCGGATAATTTTTAATCTCATGTTCAAAAATTCGAGGGTCGATTCCTAACATCTCTTCATATGACCAAGAAAATAAATCTTGGAATTCCTTGAAGAGTTCGGTGTAGAGAATTTTTTTTCTATCGAACAATCTGCACCGATTTATACATTTTCAATCTTTCGAGGGATACAAGAGATATCAGTCATGATGGTAGGGGATATACTTGCCATGTTTCCTTTGGCATAAATGTCATGCGTATCAAGTGGAACTACGACGTGACCAACTATCTCGCTCAAAGTAGATCTAAAATCATCTTGCTCGATTCTGGAAAGCTCTTAGAGGAAATAAGAGCGATGATGCATATCATCCCAGGGTCTGTTGGAATCATTCATTTCATCAATGATATCTTCATCTGAAGGAAAAGTATCATCAAGGTAGTCATGTGAACAAGATGATGAAGTATACTACACGATCTCCAAAATAGGATCATCCTCGTCCGTCTATGAGGTAACAGGATTCGAATCAGTGGAAGAGTCAAGAACAACTTGATATGTAGTATTTGTTGTTGATAGTGTCATGGCCATTCCATAATGTAACTGAACTTTACAAGACATCATCAAGGAAGGTAGGTTCCAAGTATCGTTAAAATAGGAAGTGCAAAATGGATTAGACCTCTCTAATGAAACAAACCTACTGAACATCGCATAACTATGGTGAACCGGTGCCATGAAGTCAAAGGTACTCATAAGGGATGAATACATTATGACACTGATATTCTCAGTTGTTGGCTGAGAATTGTCGATCACAGGGATCGATGGTCCAATAGATGCATTAGGGATAGCGTATGCAAAGGAAAACTCATCGATCGTCATGATATTCCCATCGTGAGGAAAACAAAGAGTACGAAAGACATATGATATGATTGCAGTCATAGCATAAGTCCAATTGTGTCCTAGTAACAAGTTATATTCAAGGGGTGCATAAACCACCTCGACATACACTTCTAGTGTCTTCCCACCTAACTGGATCGGAAAGGAATAAATAATACTGTGAGGGCGGAAGGAATGATCGTCGAAAGAATTCAACATGGTCGGAGAGTAANGATCCACTCTCTTATGGGAGTGAGCAGCAAGATCGTCAAGATAGGCTTCGACTATATGTTTGAGATCGTGAAATGTGAAGGTAATAGATCGTTGGAAGGTTGCTCCACCATTTTTAAGGTCGAAAGGCATCTTCCAATATGTTAAAGTACCCCAAGGGAAAAAAAATGTCGTCTTATGTTGGTCCTCAGGTTTAATTTGAATTTGGTTATACCCTAAAAATTCATCCATGAAAGAAAAAACTTCACTTCCCGCACACTCGTCGATAATCTGATCGATGAAGGGTGTTGGGAAGTTGACTTTGGGACATGCCTTGTTCAGGTCATGAAAATCCATGCATACGCAAATGGTTCCTTTCTTTTTATCCAGAGGAACAGGATTGGATACCCATTCAGTCAAGGGAATCTGGTAGATAAATCCAACATTAAGTAGTTTTTCTACCTCTATATTAGTAGCAGGGGCCTTCCTGGGATTGACATATCTAGGATGTTGTCGAACAGGATTAGCATTTGGGTAAGTTTTAATCTCATGTTCAAAAATTCGAGGGTTGATTCCTAACATCTCTTCATATGACCAAGAAAATACATCTTGGAATTCCTTGAAGAGTTCGGTGTAGAGAATTTTTTTTCTATCGAACAATCTGCACCGATTTATACATTTTCAATCTTTCGAGGGATACAAGAGATATCGGTCATGATGGTAGGGGATATACTTGCCATGTTTCCTTTGGCATAAATGTCATGCGTATCAAGTGGAACTATGATGTGACCAACTATCTCGCTCAAAGTAGATCTAAAATCATCTTGCTCGATTCTGGAAAGCTCTTGGAGGAAATAAGAGCGATGATGCATATCATCCCAGGGTCTGTTGGAATCATTCATTTCATCAATGATATCGTCATCTGAAGGAAAAGTATCATCAATGTAGTCATGTGAACAAGATGATGAAGTATACTACACGAGCTCCAAAATAGGATCATCCTCGTCCGTCTATGAGGTAACAGGATCCGGATCAGTGGAAGAGTCAAGAACAACTTGATATGTAGTATTTGTTGTTGATAGTGCCATGGCCATTCCATAATGTAACTGAACTTTACAAGACATCATCGAGGAAGGTAGGTTCCAAGGATCGTTAAAATAGGAAGTGCAAAATGGAACAGACCTCTCTGATGAAACAAACCTACTGAACATGGAATAACTATGGTGAACCGGTGCCATGAAGTCAAAGGTACTCATAAGGGATGATTACATTATGACACTGATATTCTCAGTTGTTGGCTGAGAATTGTCGATCACAGGGATCGATGGTCCAATAGATGCATTAGGGATAGCATATGCAAAGGAAAACTCATCGATCGTCATGATATTCCCATCGTGAGGAAAACAAAGAGTACGAAAGACATATGATACGATTGCAGTCATAGCATAAGTCCAATTGTGTCCTAGTAAAAAGTTATATTCGAGGGGTGCATAAACCACCTCGACATCCACTTCTAGCGTCTTCCCACCTAACTGGATCGGAAAGGAATAAATAATACTGTGAGGGCAGAAGGAATGATCATCGAAAGAATTCAACATGGTCGGAGAGTAAGAAAGGGTCGGAGAGCCGAGGGATTTCCAACAGACCAGGGACATCACACATGTTGCAACACCTTCATCAACAACAATACGCTTGATGGTATACTTTGATTAACCCATGTGGATTTGGAATTCCACATAGTAAGGAAAGAGAGGCTTCATATATGTGACATAAGACTCGATAAATTTCAATCCATAAGGATCTAGAGCTCATAACATAGATAGAATGACATTCCTCTATGAAGGACACATCTGGAGTACCTACAAAGATGACATCACACAAGGGTTTTCACCCAAGTCATCAATAATAGAGTAATTCTAGGTAGCTCTAGCATTAGGATTGTGGGTAGAGCGCTTGAGTAATCCTTTTGGAATACAAGCTGGGGGCTCTAGTTTTTTTATCTGTAAGGGCTTCTCCGGAGGAGGGGGAGATGCTAGACTAGGTACATTCTATGGAGAACTTTAATTGAGAGATCGAGTGGCTACATTAACCTCATATTTAACCATATTGATGCATAAATGGTCACCATCTTGCGTTAGTGGCTTTTGACTCCCTCTCACCACATTTTTGGAATTTGAGGAGCTCAAGGCCATGTGCTAGTTATTTGGAAAATGATTAGTCAGCATAGTGGGTGGTAGAGATAAAACCCTCGCATCTTCCACAAGTTTGGGGCATAAATGGGTAAAGTGATCATTTGTACAAAGCTTACAAATTTCACCTTTTGCCTTTCTTTCTTTCCCTCACCAACATTATTATTCGACTTCTCATTATTATCATTGTCCTTGGGTTTGTTATTATTCCTCCCACCCATATGATTAATATTATGTCCTTTCTTTTTATTCCCTCCTGGTTGTTGGTTACCATTAGGGTTGGTCGATGATTGCACAGAATGTACATCTGCCAACTGAGTGGGATTGGAGGACATGTACGAAGTTGGCCCTCCTACAGACTGGTTTAGAGACTACACCTTCAACTGGCTTGTCACAAATTCTATGGATTTGACATTGGATGAGCCTACAATGCCATCAGCATGAGGTACAGGATTTTGTCTAGGGTCATAGTTTGACCTCGGTGCATCAGGAGGAATCTCGTATAACATCCCAGACTCAGAATATATCAGATCTAACTGATGGGATTTAAAAATTTCTTCTTCCTTAGAAGTAACCCAAGATGTAGAAATATCCTTCAAAATATAGGGAAGGAGAGATTTAAGGAACCACTCTAGAAAGAATTCTAGGGGTATGTAGGCCTTGATCCACCTCTTATGTCTATGCCACTTCTTGATGTGGTTTGAGATATGAGTGGCCTTGTCCTGATGAAAGTTCAACAGAGGTTCTATGCCAACATCATAACGAACCATCAATTGGAAGTCGTTGAGGAAGACTAGAACCAACTGATTAAAAGTTTTGTATGCCCCCCTAGGTAGCTCGATATACCATTTCAAGGAAACCCCTATGAGGGTGCGTTGAAACAATATTAACTGAATAGAATCTTCCTTAGGGGAATTTGAAGAGAACCAAAGGTGAAAAGTGGTAACATGATCACCAGGATCCTCACCAGTTCTACCCTCAAATTTTGGAATAACTGAAGGAATCTTAGTGGGGATAGGGGGCATGACGGATCATGACGCATGGGGTCATTCATTAACTTAGACAATTATGGCATATTTATCGTGGCCAGAAAAGGGAGAATGGGTTGTGGCATCTGGCCCCAAGCTCTCTGGAAATATTGTTGTTGGGGAATCGTAGCCCATCCAGGGTTTTGGTAAGCACCATGGACTTGTCCAGGATTGTAAGACCCTCCTTCAGAATGATTCATGAGGGGATGATTGGGCACCATTCTAGTAAGAATTTTCTGATGATGTTTGTACAAACTAACCCCAGCCAGATTGGCTTCAGGTTGGGGGGTTCCCAAGGTCTGAAACTGACCTCCTTCGAGTGTGAATCCAGAGGATAAAGGTGGATTCGTAATGAAAAACGTGTTGGTTGGAATCGGTACAGAGGAGGTGGGTGTAAAGGACAGAACATGAGAAATAACTTGTCTGCCAGGTTGGTTACTCCATCCAGAAGCCATATGATTAGACTCGAGGTTAAAGGGAGGAACTCCTCCAATGGTAGGAGTCATTTGCGGGACATGAGTACCACCAAACAAGGATGGAGTATGTGGAGGAGTTGTGCCCCCAAGTCCAGTGCTAGAATTTATACCAGCCACTGGGATGGAGTTGAAAACTGCAAGGTGAAGTTTCACATACCATAGGAAAAAGGACTAGAGGCCACAGGGATGGACTGAACATTATAGCATGGTGAGTGACAAAGAGACCCAAAAGGGTCCATGTATATAGGTTGAGTATTCACCATAGGATGGGCAGAGGTGATGATAGGTACCTACGACATTACAACCATTGTGGTTGAAGGTGTCGAAGGGTTACCATTGACTATAGTAGGTATGGGAGTCGAAGGACTCCCAATATCTTGTTGACTCACTTCAGTAATCAGCCTTGTATGATCACAAGTCTTATAAGTGGAGGTGTGTGTACCACATTTGATAACTTTGCGCCTTTTAGAAGGCAAAGACTCAAAATGCAGTGGTAATTGTAACAAGCGGTGAGACCTGCGGGGAAGTTGGTTTGGCTACATGATAACCTAGGACTCAAGATATAAAACAAATCCTAATGCCAACTAGTAATCAAAGAGAACACCAAAATAAAATCAAAAGTCCAATATGCACACAAGCAGGGTAAAGTGATTGAAAGGGGCCTCCCTCCCTAAATTAGGTATGCCTCGCCCAAGAGGGGCATGCGACTCACTGCTAAATATTGGAGGTATAAGAATTAGTCATAAGGGCCCTTGTGGGCTTAACAACCAACCAGTGAAATCCCCCCGGAGAGGTAATCCTCCATAAAGGCTTTATGTTTTTTGACCCTTATCTGACCCAAGGTACCTGTAGAATAACCCTTGCAAGTAACCTATGTGGTACCTAAGTCAAGAAACTAAGAAACCATGATATAATTGATGCACAAGTAAACATTTATAAGTCAGGTCCAGCGTATGGGCATGGTAACAAAGACCGAAACCTCGAAAGCACCACCTCTCACAGAGGTAAGGGTACTAGCAATATCCCCATATATGAATAGATCCCCAGAAATATATCTGATGCTAAGAAGTTATCGGGGGGATATCCCTATTAGAATATAGAAGATGGTGTGCTTATTTTACCATTGACGATACCCTCGTCACCCAACCATAGGCCTAAGCCACCCTCTGAGCACCTTAACCTTAACTGCGAATTACTCTGGAAGTAAACCCTAGGCTAGATAGCCAAACAAGGTGTAGCACATCTTCCTCCAAGGATAGGACACCAAAAATAGTTGATCAGATATTCCAAACCATAGCCAAGAGATAGTCCAATCCAACACCCAAACTGCTAGCTGTAGCAGCTGCACCTGCAGCTCTCCTCCACAAGTTCGCACTAATCTAAGAACTGCAGTGCGCACCAAACTGAGAACTGCAATTCTGAGATGTTGTCAAATGAGAACTAGTGCCATGTATTTATACTGGTTCTACTAGATTGGTTGGGGATAACTTCTCCTTCTGGATATGTGTCTGTTCAGTATATTATTATTATTTCTGGTCGACTTCTTCTCTTGGAGGATAATAACCTAATATAAATTATCTTCTTGAGCTGACAAGACTTCTAGGGTTATTAGCCAACTCATTAGGGTTTTCTCTTTCTTTCTGGAGTCTTCTATTCTCGTCAGGTTCACACGTGGAGGTAAATACCTCCCGCAACTACCATAATATTAACACTCCCTCCTAGCTAGGGAGGTATTACAAGTAATGGACTTGAGCACAAAAACATACCATTTACCCGGTAGCATCAATATAGTTGTCTAGACTAGATCATGAGAATCACCATCAACATCAGTTTCATCATCTCTAGAAACCATACCTCATTTGAGTAATTAGACATGATTCTAGATAAGTCACTCACACCATAGAGTGATACAAGAGCCACTCTTATAATCTAGAGGAGTAAATTCTCTAAACCAATTTCCGTCTGGAAAATCTATGTTCATCATTCGTCTAGATGGTGATTATTTTAAATAAATTGTTGATAGTCTTCAAGGCAATTAGAACAGAAATAGAACACAGCTGTGTATATCCATAGTAGTACATAACTACAATCAATGGTTCACTACCACACCAAGTAACACACAAGTACTTGATCAACAATGTATGGTTGCGAACAGTGGAACATATCCACCACAATAGTCATCATCTACTGTCATACAGTCTTCATAACAAACATTTGATAGCAACCTGCATAGAAACAATGTTATGATATAAACTGAATTATCTGGGCCAATCTTTCACTCACATCTGTGAGTTCTAAAAGAAATATGCCTCATAAACTGTGGAACATATCCACCACAGTAGTATATCTCTATAGTCTGGAGACAGGTAGTCTCCATAACAATCATTTGATGCCATCCTGCACATAAAATATTGTTAAAAATAAATTGAATCATCTGGGCCAATCTTTCACTCACTATTGTGAGATTTGAAAGAATATCTGCCCTCATCAGCAATGGGATATCTTCCCTATTCTTCTAAAACAAGGAAGAAGGATTGTTTCTGATTTCTAAGCATGGACCATTCCTCACCCTGGGCCATTCTTCCTACACTAATCAAAGTGCACCCTGGACAGAATGTATAAACCCTAAGGAANAGGAACAGGATTGGATACCCATTCAGTCAAGGGAATCTGGTAGATAAATCCAACATTAAGTAGTTTTTCTACCTCTATATTAGTAGCAGGGGCCTTCCTGGGATTGACATATCTAGGATGTTGTCGAACAGGATTAGCATTTGGGTAAGTTTTAATCTCATGTTCAAAAATTCGAGGGTTGATTCCTAACATCTCTTCATATGACCAAGAAAATACATCTTGGAATTCCTTGAAGAGTTCGGTGTAGAGAATTTTTTTTCTATCGAACAATCTGCACCGATTTATACATTTTCAATCTTTCGAGGGATACAAGAGATATCGGTCATGATGGTAGGGGATATACTTGCCATGTTTCCTTTGGCATAAATGTCATGCGTATCAAGTGGAACTATGATGTGACCAACTATCTCGCTCAAAGTAGATCTAAAATCATCTTGCTCGATTCTGGAAAGCTCTTGGAGGAAATAAGAGCGATGATGCATATCATCCCAGGGTCTGTTGGAATCATTCATTTCATCAATGATATCGTCATCTGAAGGAAAAGTATCATCAATGTAGTCATGTGAACAAGATGATGAAGTATACTACACGAGCTCCAAAATAGGATCATCCTCGTCCGTCTATGAGGTAACAGGATCCGGATCAGTGGAAGAGTCAAGAACAACTTGATATGTAGTATTTGTTGTTGATAGTGCCATGGCCATTCCATAATGTAACTGAACTTTACAAGACATCATCGAGGAAGGTAGGTTCCAAGGATCGTTAAAATAGGAAGTGCAAAATGGAACAGACCTCTCTGATGAAACAAACCTACTGAACATGGAATAACTATGGTGAACCGGTGCCATGAAGTCAAAGGTACTCATAAGGGATGATTACATTATGACACTGATATTCTCAGTTGTTGGCTGAGAATTGTCGATCACAGGGATCGATGGTCCAATAGATGCATTAGGGATAGCATATGCAAAGGAAAACTCATCGATCGTCATGATATTCCCATCGTGAGGAAAACAAAGAGTACGAAAGACATATGATACGATTGCAGTCATAGCATAAGTCCAATTGTGTCCTAGTAAAAAGTTATATTCGAGGGGTGCATAAACCACCTCGACATCCACTTCTAGCGTCTTCCCACCTAACTGGATCGGAAAGGAATAAATAATACTGTGAGGGCAGAAGGAATGATCATCGAAAGAATTCAACATGGTCGGAGAGTAAGAAAGGGTCGGAGAGCCGAGGGATTTCCAACAGACCAGGGACATCACACATGTTGCAACACCTTCATCAACAACAATACGCTTGATGGTATACTTTGATTAACCCATGTGGATTTGGAATTCCACATAGTAAGGAAAGAGAGGCTTCATATATGTGACATAAGACTCGATAAATTTCAATCCATAAGGATCTAGAGCTCATAACATAGATAGAATGACATTCCTCTATGAAGGACACATCTGGAGTACCTACAAAGATGACATCACACAAGGGTTTTCACCCAAGTCATCAATAATAGAGTAATTCTAGGTAGCTCTAGCATTAGGATTGTGGGTAGAGCGCTTGAGTAATCCTTTTGGAATACAAGCTGGGGGCTCTAGTTTTTTTATCTGTAAGGGCTTCTCCGGAGGAGGGGGAGATGCTAGACTAGGTACATTCTATGGAGAACTTTAATTGAGAGATCGAGTGGCTACATTAACCTCATATTTAACCATATTGATGCATAAATGGTCACCATCTTGCGTTAGTGGCTTTTGACTCCCTCTCACCACATTTTTGGAATTTGAGGAGCTCAAGGCCATGTGCTAGTTATTTGGAAAATGATTAGTCAGCATAGTGGGTGGTAGAGATAAAACCCTCGCATCTTCCACAAGTTTGGGGCATAAATGGGTAAAGTGATCATTTGTACAAAGCTTACAAATTTCACCTTTTGCCTTTCTTTCTTTCCCTCACCAACATTATTATTCGACTTCTCATTATTATCATTGTCCTTGGGTTTGTTATTATTCCTCCCACCCATATGATTAATATTATGTCCTTTCTTTTTATTCCCTCCTGGTTGTTGGTTACCATTAGGGTTGGTCGATGATTGCACAGAATGTACATCTGCCAACTGAGTGGGATTGGAGGACATGTACGAAGTTGGCCCTCCTACAGACTGGTTTAGAGACTACACCTTCAACTGGCTTGTCACAAATTCTATGGATTTGACATTGGATGAGCCTACAATGCCATCAGCATGAGGTACAGGATTTTGTCTAGGGTCATAGTTTGACCTCGGTGCATCAGGAGGAATCTCGTATAACATCCCAGACTCAGAATATATCAGATCTAACTGATGGGATTTAAAAATTTCTTCTTCCTTAGAAGTAACCCAAGATGTAGAAATATCCTTCAAAATATAGGGAAGGAGAGATTTAAGGAACCACTCTAGAAAGAATTCTAGGGGTATGTAGGCCTTGATCCACCTCTTATGTCTATGCCACTTCTTGATGTGGTTTGAGATATGAGTGGCCTTGTCCTGATGAAAGTTCAACAGAGGTTCTATGCCAACATCATAACGAACCATCAATTGGAAGTCGTTGAGGAAGACTAGAACCAACTGATTAAAAGTTTTGTATGCCCCCCTAGGTAGCTCGATATACCATTTCAAGGAAACCCCTATGAGGGTGCGTTGAAACAATATTAACTGAATAGAATCTTCCTTAGGGGAATTTGAAGAGAACCAAAGGTGAAAAGTGGTAACATGATCACCAGGATCCTCACCAGTTCTACCCTCAAATTTTGGAATAACTGAAGGAATCTTAGTGGGGATAGGGGGCATGACGGATCATGACGCATGGGGTCATTCATTAACTTAGACAATTATGGCATATTTATCGTGGCCAGAAAAGGGAGAATGGGTTGTGGCATCTGGCCCCAAGCTCTCTGGAAATATTGTTGTTGGGGAATCGTAGCCCATCCAGGGTTTTGGTAAGCACCATGGACTTGTCCAGGATTGTAAGACCCTCCTTCAGAATGATTCATGAGGGGATGATTGGGCACCATTCTAGTAAGAATTTTCTGATGATGTTTGTACAAACTAACCCCAGCCAGATTGGCTTCAGGTTGGGGGGTTCCCAAGGTCTGAAACTGACCTCCTTCGAGTGTGAATCCAGAGGATAAAGGTGGATTCGTAATGAAAAACGTGTTGGTTGGAATCGGTACAGAGGAGGTGGGTGTAAAGGACAGAACATGAGAAATAACTTGTCTGCCAGGTTGGTTACTCCATCCAGAAGCCATATGATTAGACTCGAGGTTAAAGGGAGGAACTCCTCCAATGGTAGGAGTCATTTGCGGGACATGAGTACCACCAAACAAGGATGGAGTATGTGGAGGAGTTGTGCCCCCAAGTCCAGTGCTAGAATTTATACCAGCCACTGGGATGGAGTTGAAAACTGCAAGGTGAAGTTTCACATACCATAGGAAAAAGGACTAGAGGCCACAGGGATGGACTGAACATTATAGCATGGTGAGTGACAAAGAGACCCAAAAGGGTCCATGTATATAGGTTGAGTATTCACCATAGGATGGGCAGAGGTGATGATAGGTACCTACGACATTACAACCATTGTGGTTGAAGGTGTCGAAAGGTTACCATTGACTATAGTAGGTATGGGAGTCAAAGGACTCCCAATATCTTGTTGACTCACTTCAGTAATCAGCCTTGTATGATCACAAGTCTTATAAGTGAAGGTGTGTGTACCACGTTTGATAACTTTGCGCCTTTTAGAAGGAAAAGACTCAAAATGCAGTGGTAATTGTAACAAGCGGTGATACCTGCGGGGAAGTTGGTTTGGCTCCATGATAACCTAGGACTCAAGATATAAAACAAATCCTAATGCCAACTAGTAATCAAAGAGAACACCAAAATAAAATCAAAAGTCCAATATGCACACAAGCAGGGTAAAGTGGTTGAAAGGGGCCTCCCTTCCTAAATTAGGTATGCCTCGCCCAAGAGGGGCATGAGACTCACTGCTAAATATTGGAGGTATAAGAATCAGTCATAAGGGCCCTTGTGGGCTTAACAACCAACCGGTCAAATCCCCCCGGAGAGGTAATCCTCCATAAAGGCTCTGTGTTTTTTGACCCGTATCTGACCCAGGGTACCTGTAGAATAACCCCTGCAAGTAACCTATGTGGTACCTAAGTCAAGAAACTAAGAAACCATGATATAATGGATGCACAAGAGAACATTTATAAGTCAGGTCCAGCGTATGGGCATGGTAACAAAGACCAAAACCTCGAAAGCACCACCTCTCACAGAGGTAAGGGTACTAGCAAGATCCCCATATATGAATAGATCCCCAGAAATATATCTGACGCTAAGAAGGTAACGGGGGGATATCCCTATTAGAATATAGAAGATGGTGTGCTCATTTTACCATTGATGATACCCTCGTCACCCAACCATAGGCCTAAGGCACCCTCTGAGAACCTTAACCTTGACTGAGAATTACTCTGGAAGTAAACCCTAGGCTAGATAGCCAAACAAGGTGTAGCGCATCTTCCTCCAAGGATAGCACACCAAAAATAGTTGATCAGATAGTCCAAACCGTAGCCAAGAGATAGTCCAATCCAACACCCAAACTGCTAGTTGTAGCAGTTGCACCTGCAGCTCTCCTCCACACGTTCGCACTAATCTAAGAACTGCAGTGCGCACCAAACTGAGAACTGCAATTCTGAGATGTTGTCAAATGAGAACTAGTGCCCTGTATTTATACTGGTTCTACTAGATTGGCTGGGGCTGACTTCTCCTTTTGGATATGTGTCTGTTCAGTATATTATTATTATTTTTGGTCGACTTCTTCTCTTGGAGGCTAATAACCTAATATAAATTATCTTCTTGAGCTGACAAGACTTCTAGGGTTATTAGCCAACTCATTAGGGTTTTCTCTTGCTTTCTGGAGTCTTCTATTCTCGTCAGGYTCACAYGTGGAGGTAAATACCTCCCGCAACTACCATAATATTAACACTCCCTCCTAGCTAGGGAGGTATTACAGGTAATGGACTTGAGCACAAAAACATACCATTTACCCGGTAGCATCAATATAGTCGTCTAGACTAGATCATGAGAATCACCATCAACATCAGCTGCATCATCTCTCGAAACCATACTTCATTTTAGTAATTAGACATGATTCTGGATAAGTCACTCACACCATAGAGTGATACAAGAGCCACTCTTATAATCTAGAGGAGTAAATTTTCTAAACCAATTTCCGTCTGGAAAATCTTTGTTCATCATTCGTCTAGATGGTGATTATTTTAAATAAATTGTTGATAGTCTTCAAGGCAATTAGAACAGAAGTAGAACACAGCTGTGTATATCCATAGTAGTACATAACTACAATCAATGGTTCACTACCACACCAAGTAACACACAAGTACTTGATCAACAATGTATGGTTGTGAACAGTGGAACATATCCACCACAATAGTCATCATCTATTGTCATACAGTCTTCATAACAAACATTTGATAGCAACCTGCATAGAAACAATGTTATGATATAAACTGAATTATCTGGGCCAATCTTTCACTCACATCTGTGAGTTCTGAAAGAAATATGCCTCATAAACTGTGGAACATATCCACCACAGTAGTATATCTCTACAGTCTGGAGACAGGTAGTCTCCATAACAATCATTTGATGCCATCCTGCACATAAAATATTGTTAAAAATAAATTGAATCATCTAGGCCAATCTTTCACTCACTATTGTGAGATTTGAAAGAATATCTTCCCTCATCAGCAATGGGATATCTTCCCTATTCTTCTAAAACAAGGAAGAAGGATTATTTATGATTTCTAAGCATGGACCATTCCTCACCCTGGGCCATTCTTCCTACACTAATCAAAGTGCACCCTGGACAGAATGTATAAACCCTAAGGAATGTTTGGACCATTCCCCACCCTGNACACTAATCAAAGTGCTCCCTGGAGAGAATGTATAACCCTAAGGAATGTTTGTCCCTGATTGCTGAGCCTGGACCATTCCCCACCTTGTGCCATTCCTCCTACACTAATCAAAGTATGCCTTGGAGAGAATGTATAAACCCTAAGGAATGATTGTCCAGACCATTTCCTCTGTTAACCACAAGAGGAAAAGGCTGTCCTGCATCAACCTCCAAAACGGACCATTCCTCATGTTAACCACAATGAGAAATCGATGTCCAGAGAGGCAGGCCAGTCTTCTTAAGTAACCCTCAAGAAGAGAGACTACCCTAGACCACTCCCCATGTTAACCACAATGGGAAGTCATTGTCTATGATACATCAACAATTATACTACTTCCCATGTTAACCACAATGGAAAGTCACTGTTCGTCAGAAATCTCAATCCACTTTCTGAACAAGAAAGCATCTGTCCAAGATGGACTATTTTTCAAATTTAAGGATGAATATCTTCAATAATGTTTTCAGTGCTCCCTCCTAACTTGGAGAGTCATTTCTTCCTTTTCCAATAAGAAGGAAGTTGTTTCCATGAGATCTAGCTTGAGTACGCAAACTCTTTCATCTTGGATAGAGGCTTTTACCAAAATGTTTGCTTATCTTGCTCATCTGTGGAGATATGTATTGAAGAAAGAATTTTCCTCTTTCTGGACTTCATCATGGATAATGTAATGCTTGATTTCAAATGTACTTTAGTCTGGAACACTGTGAAGGCTTCATGTAGATCTGAACAATAGAGTATATCATAGTTGGAAAACTGGAACATATCTATGTGGCACTTCTTCTGTCATCATGAAATATGATCTATTGAGTAGTCATCTTTATAGGAAATCTTCACCACGCTTCTGTTGTGCACTGGAGGTTCTTCCACCAAGTTATCTTCTTCTATATGCATACAAGTGTCTCTTTCTGGTATGCCTCAAAGTCTTGAGATTGCTCTTCATACATTCTTTATTCAATTTCTCTGGAGAATATTCTTTGTATTCATCTGATGTAGAACTCCAACTCATGGATGTTGCGGATGATATAATGACTTATGTAGAGATAAGACTAGTTTGCTGGAACAAGTAATCATCATAGTCTTCTCCCTCCAACTGGGAGAACCTCTAGTTATAGGTCTCACAATACTTTAGCTCATAAGTCTTCCATACACTCGTTCTTTATCATGACTTTCTGCTTGATTACTTTTAGTGAGTTCATATCAGGCTGGTAATCTTTTGATTCTTAATATTATGACTGGTTGTTCTGGATTTTATTTCTTTCTTGGAATCTTCATGTTCTTCTTCATGTTTTTATTTAGCTCTTGGGTCCATGGAGTTTCTTATAGATTCCATGCCCTAGAGATTCCACTACTTCATTTCATCATAGGATCACAAATCTCGATGGACAACCAGGAATACTTTAAGGCTTCTCTTTGAATAAGTCTTCTTCTGAGGTTGAACTGAACACGTATTGTCTTTCATGGCTGCTACCATGGATATATATATTTCATCATCTTCAATGAATCATAGGATTATCTCCCTCCTAACCCTTGCTTCATGTAAGAGTGCATATAATCGGCTCCCTCCGTCTAATAGAGTCCATGCTTCCATCTGCATCTTTATTGTCTTTTTCCAATTTCCTCTTGATTGCTGACTTCTTTCTGTCTTTGCTTCTTCTAAGTCTCTTCATGATTGATTCAGATTATCTTACAATAGCTTCCACATGATTTTTATTTCATTATTTCATGTGTATTATCTAATGATATCTATTTTCCATCTTGTTTGTTCTTCCATAGGTATAGTTCTTCTTGTAACATATTATAGATATGCAAGATATGTACAGAGACGATGCAAGAAAGATATGTACAAGGAATAAGAAGAGTGTTGTTACCTTTTTAGAAGAAGAAGTCTCTTCCATCCTTCTTAGTCTTCTTTGTAGGTTCCTTTTCTTCGGCAATCGATGCTTCATGTTTCTCCTTCCTTTTATTTAGCTCAATACACTAATTCTTGTAGTGAACGTACTTTTGACAGTTAAAGCATTATACTTCTGAAATGTCTTTCTCTTGATTTGGCTTCCTCCTTGAGCCAAACTTCCTTTTGTTCCTAAAGTTCTTGAATCTCACTATGAAGGCTTGATCATCGTACTTATTTTGGGGTTTCTCTTTTTCATTTATTATTGATTCTTCTTAAGAACAGCAAGTCCAAAGTTCTTCAAATGTCGGATACTCCTTCCTTGTGTTCATTCTTGCGGCAAATGCATCCCAAGTCTTGGGAAGACCATTGAGTACTATGTTCACCAATTCCTTTTCTGAAATGATCTCTTCAATAGCTTGTAGTTGATCTCTTAGTTGGGAGATCCTTACAAAGTATGATGTTATGCTGTCATCCTCATTCATCTTCATGTCACAGAGCTCATTCTTCAGACTCATAACTTGTCCGATGTTTCTGACTGAGAAGAGATTTGTTAGGGAATTGTACATCTTCTTCGATGAGTCAAGATGGGACATGTAGGGTATCAAGTGGTATTTTATAGAATCCACTATGATACTGATGGCATTGATCTCAACATCTTTGAACTTCTCCATAGTTGCAATGTTCTTCGGTTCCTTCTCTTTTACTTCTTCAAACTCTGGCTTCACGATCTTTCCTTTCACGATATCCAACACTTTATTCTTGGCAAGGATGAGGTCAATCCTTGTCTTCCATGCTTTGAAGTTAGAGGCTCCATCTAA
>JZKD02S0291208.1:9546-20134 GCA_000966675.3 Picea glauca | reverse complement strand
AAAAATGCGCAGTATCTTCCCATCCGAAAAGCCGACAAGTCATCATCGCCACATACATATACTGTGGCTCCAATGAAGAAATCGAATACACACCCTTGTCATTCGCTCTGAATGTAGCGGAGCGCGAGACCCAATCCTTTATCAAACCAGGCATGGTTTTGTCATATTCCTCGCATTCCTTCTTTTTGAATTCCTCCAGGAATTATTTGATATATATATTCATAAGTTGTTGGGAGCTTATACATAGATTGGATATGCTCTGGTTTGAAAGTTTCGACCATGACCTGTCGGTCATTCACGATAGTTCTGGCGTGCAGGTCAACGTGATCCAATGCCCATCAGATCATGTCGTAGTATGGGAGAAACCGAGGCCTGATTGCAACCAGATGCATTCCCGACTGAACAATTGTTTTATACTTAGTGTTCAGGTCATCCTTTACAATATCATTGTCATCGTCATCTGATTCTGAATAGTTTACCAACTCGGATTTCAAAATTTCTGAAATGAACGACTAGGTGGGTACTGAGCCGTCGGTCTGAGGCGAAGGGTCTGAGACGTTGTCTGGACCCTGTGCTACAACCTCGACATTCGCTTTCGCTGCTCTCCTCGGAGCCATGGCTAACGCTTTCTTTTTTGCTCTTCTGCAATAGACCTGTGTATACATGCGGAAATGAGTTCTCTCGGAGAAAGGTGAGCTCTGTGCGCTTATGAGAAATGTTTAAAAAAGAAATAAACTCTCGTATATATTTGAAAATCATGTACCTTTAAAATAAGCCTGTCAAATCGCAAATAAAACCAAATTTATTGTATAAATCCGATCTTATTTATCTGTGGATTTACCCTAATTATTCATTAATGTCATCAATGTTCGATGGCTTGACAAGAAATCGGGTTATGGAGAGCAAGTAAATACCTCGTGAAGTGTGCCAACCTCGATACGCAGGACCTATCTCACTTAATTTTAAAATTTCAAATTTAACAACGTTAACCATTTTCTCGCCTTTCGCTGTATCGTGAATTTTCTTTTCAGCTTTTGACTCTTCAACTCGTGAGGTTGCGAGTGCCGCTTTTTCCTTAATTAATAATAACCGTGATTTGGTGCATTCTTAATTATATAACTAACCTAATTGTCATATCGCGATTCAGGAATTCGAAGACTAAATTCTGGAAGAATGATATGCCGAGTTGCGATATCGCGATGTGGCGATAATTAAGACTTCAAATTAAAAGAAAGAAATCTTAGATTAGGCGACTAATTAATCTCGCTATAATTATGTCGTAACTTCGTGAATCGGATTTTTAGACACCTTAACGCGATGAAAGAAAGTGTCGAGTGACGAAGTGCCGAGAACCAAATTTAAACATGGTTAGTTTTTTACCCTTAGTTTCTAACCAAGGTTATCACAGAGTCATCGTGTTCTCGGCTATCGGGGCTGCAAGAACAAAAAATCATGTCTGATGGATGCCGAGGTGCGAAACCCCAACGACGTGTAATCAGAGGTTAAATATTTTACCCTAGTTGACGCCTTGGACGAAAATTAAAATCGAGCTCGCAGTTTCGCGACTCGGGACTTGTGAATTCAAAAATTAAAGTGTCCGACTTGCGAGACCCCGAAACAAAACAAAAGAGAGAACATATTTGTGAGAATGGTTCTGTTTTGAAAGCGGGAAAAGCAATTTTGTTCAGGCGACAAGATTTCCAGAATTTTAAGATTCTGGAAGGAAAAGAAAAGTGACTTTAGATCTCAAGTATTAAAAATTGAAAATTGTGTGAGGTGAAAAACAAGGGCGGCTCCAACAGACTATACCTTTCTGGTAGCCTTCTTTCTCGATCCGATCTCCTCAATACTGGAGTATGAGGAACTTCTTCTTATGATTCATGTTCTTCTGTAGAGTCTGCTTCATCATCCTTTAAATCAAACTCTATCTTCTCTGGTTCTTCCTTACTTGGTAGGAATTCATGTTTAACAACATCCTTCATTTCTCTANTAAGGAGGGATATTTCTTATGAATGGATACCTTCACTTGACCCAACATGCTATAAAAAAACTCATAGATTTCTCCAAGGCTAGGAGAATTTGTGTCATTGTAGCGAATGACATCAATTATAGGGTGTAAGAGTGAAACCAAATAACCACAATATGTTCACCAATCAGTATCCAATATATGAACCTGGTTTTCTTTCCTCATATGTCTTGGATTCATCCCACCTACTCCATTATGGTGTCACAACCATGGCCTACAATGTCGGTTTCACCTCCAACATCCTCTCCAATAACAAAAAATAGCTAGCATATCTATTCTCTGTGGGCTTGGGGAATTCCTTCCTCGAGTGAGACCTATACATGGCTAAGGAGGTGTGGTGGTTGTAGATAACCATCTGCACATTTCTTGTAGCTGTCACTAAGTTGGATACCCACTCAATTTTTCCAATGTATTTTAGAGCATTGTTGAGTGCATGAACACAATAAGGGGTCCATAAAATATACTTGTATTTACTTTGAATCAACAATTGATTTGGATTTGATGAGAAAAACGAAATGAATACAGATCTATATTATTAACAAAAATATTCAATGAACAATAACAGAGACATAGTAAAACCTGGCTTCTATTAATAAAGAAATATGTTTAAACTGTAAAATGAAGATTGAAACAAGCTTGCTAGAATGGTGGCGGATTATCTCTAAGAAGATATGTGACAGTTGCGCTCATTCGCAAGATTATGTGTACAATGAGGCTCTACAATAATTTTTACAATGAAAATGAATTCCAAAACCCTAGACATCCAAAAACATAACCCTGGGAGATGAAGTGCCAAGAGTCGTGTGGGCCCTGTTGGGGTAAGTTGGTAGATCAACTTCCTGGGGTCGTAACTTTTCCATATGATCTTCATTTTAGGCGCATGATAGCCCGTTGGAAAGTTCTATATGAGGACTACACATTATGCCCTCAAAATCTAACTTCCATATTTTTACCGTGGAGATCCCTAAAAACATTGTTTAGGGCCTCAAAACGGCCCTAGAAGTTCAGGACCCAAAAACTAGGAAAAAAACTACCAAACTGAAAAAACTGCCAAGATGAGCTAGTCGGAATAGGTGGGTGGCCACCAATATCCACCTAGATCAATCATCTCCCATTAGGAATAAATGATCTCCATTGTGTTGATTTCCCCCATCACATGAGGAAATTTCTATTGAATTTGGCCCCGAGTGAGCCACTTTCCTTGGTGCAGGAGTTTCCCTGCTTTGACAACCCGATAAAGTTGGATCCTCTACTGGCACGTTCCCTTGACCTATGTGTCCACGATATGATCAGTGGATTCTTTTTCCATGCAGTCAGGGTTGAGCTCTATTGGTTTCAATTGTTCTTCTATCTCTAAGGTGTCCAATAATGGTGGAAAATATGGCTCAAGGAGATCCACATTGAACACGGGGTGAAATCCAAGGAAGGGGGGAATGTTGAGCTCAAAATCATTGTCACACACAACCTTGGTGATGGTGTAAGGTCCATAGAAGAGTGGAAGAATATTTCGATGGGGCCCTTTAAGGAATTATTTCTGCAAGTGCAACCAAACTTTGTCTCCCTCCTAAAACTTGTGTGGAACCCAAAGTTGATCATGGTGTTGCTTGTACTTGGCATTGGACTTCTGTAAAATATCCTAAACCTGTTAGCGAATGTGTTGGATCCGATCAATGAACCAAGTGGCTTTGTCTGATTCAATTCAACCATGGTACGACTCTACATGGGTGGCCACAAGGGATAGTGCAACATCCATGGGACCCAATGGTAGAAATCCCAACCCACCTGAAAGGGCTTGTGGTCAATTCAGCTATGTATGGCCATGTTGTAGCTATGATGAACATATGGAATACTCTCATCCCATGTGCAAGGGTGCTTGGAATTGTACATATGCAGGATATGCACAATCATTCGATTGACGATCTCAATTTGGCCATCTGTCTAGGGGTGGATGAAAGCGGATTTCTTGAGCTTGGTATCCAGCAGTGACCAGAGGCTCAACTAGAATGTGTTGAGGAACCAGCTGCCCCGATATGAGATCATTATTTTTTGGTATCCAAAAATGTACCCACACTCATTCAAAGAAGAGCTTGGTAGTGGCCTTTGTTGTGATGCTCTTCTTACAGGCGGTCAGAATTGTGATCTTGGAAAAACAATCAACAACCACAAAAACACAGTCATTTCCCCACTTGGTGGATGGAATTCTTGACATGTAGTCCATTGACATGGATTCCCACGACCTGTCAGGAGTAGGTATAGGGGTGTACAAGCCTTGTTCCTCAGTGGTCGGTTTGGCAATAGTGCATGAATCCCAGGACCTGATATACTTTCTAACATCCTGTCGAAGTTTCATCCAATAGAAATGTTGTTGTAGCATTGCCATTGTCTTTTCTATGCCGAAGTGCCATTCCACCTGACTGTAGTGGGATTCCCAAATCAAGTTCACTCGTTTGCTTGATGGCACACAGAGATGGACCAGACGGCACAACAACCCGTCTGGAAGATGGAAATTAGTGACATTTTTGTTTGTTCCCAACATTTGGTAGGTTTTGGCGAAGTCAAGATATTTCTCATAGAGTTGGGGCCATCCGGAGGTCTTGTGACCACAAGAGTCTAGCACCATGGTGAGTGTCGCTACTGGAGGTCGGATGATGAAATCAGCAACGCGGTTGGTACTTCTTGTCTTATACTTGATGTTGAGGTGGAACTGCTGCAAGTATTTGGACCAATTTTGATGGTGTGGATGAATGTCTCCTTCCCAAGAATGTAATTCCTCCACAGGAAGCAGGCTTGTACAATGGAGTACATTTCTTTGTCATAACTAGGGTACTTACAGATGACATATGATAGTGTCTCATTATGATAAGACACGGGGTGGCCATGCTGAGTGAGAACTGCACCCACAACATACTCTAAAGCGTCTGTCTCTATCTCAAAGGGTTGTTGTAGGTCGGATAATGAAAGAACTGGGGTCGAGCACATGCACTTCTTTAAATCATTGAATTCTTGTTGTTGGGACAATCCCCACACAAAATTTTCCTTACCTGCACCCTTGGTTACATGGCTAAGGGCCCATGCAATATGGGAGAATCCCAAAATGAACCTGCGATAAAAATTCGCAAGGCCTAAGAAGCTCCAAAGCTCAGTGAGCGTGGTTGGGTCTGTCCAATCATGGATGACCTGGATATTTTTGGATCCACATGCACACCATGCTTATAAACAATGCATCCTAGGTACTGAACCTTTTCCATGTCAAAGGAGCATTTTCCAAGTTGGCATATAGCTTGTGTTGTCACAAAGTGTGCAAAACATGCTAAATATGTTGCAAATGTTCTGCCCAAGTCTTGTTGTATATGAGGATGTCATCCAGATACACCACTAAAAAATAATTGGTAAAAGGATGCAAGATATCATCCATCATCCTCATGAAAGTTGCTAGTGCACTTGTCAAACCAAATGGCATGACCAACCATTCAAAAAGACCTTCTTTTGACTTGAAGGAAGTCTTCCATACATCTGTCTGATCTATTGGGACTTGATGGTAGCTAGACTTTAGATCAATCTTACTGAAGTATTTTTCCCCCTTGAGTTGATCAAGGAGATCGTAGATTTGGGGAATCAAGTATCAGTTCCTAACTATGATTTTATTTAGGTCCCAATAATCAATGTAGATTCGATAGGTCCTATATTTCTTTTGCACAAGAATTACTGGGCTTCCGCAAGGTGATGAGTTGGGTCAAATGTTCTCCTTGTGGAAAAGTTCTTGGATATGATGCTTGATCTCCTCATTTTCTAATAGAGAATAGTGATATACTGGCCCATTGGGTAGCTGTGCGTCGAGGGTCATATTGATGGAATTCTTGACCTGACACTAGATAGGTACCCCAGTAGGTGAGGAGAAGATATATTTGTATTCTTACATGACCTTGTCCACTTTCTTCTGCTACATGGATAGGTTGGTCACGAAGGCCATCGATGTGGTTGCAATGTTTCAATCACTCTAAGAGAGAATCGTGAAGAAGAAAAAATTCTCGATCTCAAAGATGACCTTCCTGTGTTGCTTGGCAGAGATCAAGGAAATGGCACTAGGTGGGACTACCTCGGGTATCCTATACAATTTCTTGTCCAAAGTAATAATAACACTGCAAGGAATAGACTCATATACAACATGACATTTCCATAAATAAGGTTGGCCTAAAAGAACATCAAAAACTTCAAGGGGAGAAACATCACACAATACCTCATCTTTGAAGGGTTTGATGTCATNTAAGGAGGGATATTTCTTATGAATGGATACCTTCACTTGACCCAACATGCTATAAAAAAACTCATAGATTTCTCCAAGGCTAGGAGAATTTGTGTCATTGTAGCGAATGACATCAATTATAGGGTGTAAGAGTGAAACCAAATAACCACAATATGTTCACCAATCAGTATCCAATATATGAACCTGGTTTTCTTTCCTCATATGTCTTGGATTCATCCCACCTACTCCATTATGGTGTCACAACCATGGCCTACAATGTCGGTTTCACCTCCAACATCCTCTCCAATAACAAAAAATAGCTAGCATATCTATTCTCTGTGGGCTTGGGGAATTCCTTCCTCGAGTGAGACCTATACATGGCTAAGGAGGTGTGGTGGTTGTAGATAACCATCTGCACATTTCTTGTAGCTGTCACTAAGTTGGATACCCACTCAATTTTTCCAATGTCTTTTAGAGCATTATTGAGTGCATGAACACAATAAGGGGTCCATAAAATATACTTGTATTTACTTTGAATCAACAATTGATTTGGATTTGATGAGAAAAATGAAATGAATACAGATCTATATTATTAACAAAAATATTCAATGAACAATAACAGAGACACAGTAAAACCTGGCTTCTATTAATAAAGAAATATGTTTAAACTGTAAAATGCAGATTGAAACAAGCTTGCTAGAATGGTGGCGGATTATCTCTAAGAAGATATGTGACAGTTGCGCTCATTCGCAATATTATGTGTACAATGAGGCTCTACAATAATTTTTACAATGAAAATGAATTCCAAAACCCTAGACATCCAAAAACATAACCCTGGGAGATGAAGCGCCAAGAGTCGTGTGGGCCCCGTTGGGGTAAGTTGGTAGATCAACTTCCTGGGGTCGTAACTTTTCCATATGATCTTCATTTTAGGCGCATGATAGCCCGTTGGAAAGTTCTATCTGAGGACTACACATTATGCCCTTAAAATCTAACTTCCATATTTTTACCGTGGAGATCCCTAAAAACATTGTTTAGGGCCTCAAAACGGCCCTAGAAGTTCAGGACCCAAAAACTAGGAAAAAAACTACCAAACTGAAAAAACTGCCAAGATGAGCTAGTCGGAATAGGTGGGTGGCCACCAATATCCACCTAGATCAATCATCTCCCATTAGGAATAAATGATCTCCATTGTGTTGATTTCCCCCATCACATGAGAAAATTTCTATTGAATTTGGCCCCGAGTGAGCCACTTTCCTTGGTGCAGGAGTTTCCCTGCTTTGACAATCCGATAAAGTTGGATCCTCTACTGGCACATTCCCTTGACCTATGTGTCCACGATATGATCAGTGGATTCTTGTTCCATGCAGTCAGGGTTGAGCTCTATTGGTTTCAATTGTTCTTCTATCTCTAAGGTGTCCAATAATGGTGGAAAATATGGCTCAAGGAGATCCACATTGAACACGGGGTGAAATCCAAGGAAGGGGGGAATGTTGAGCTCAAAATCATTGTCACACACAACCTTGGTGATGGTGTAAGGTCCATAGAAGAGTGGAAGAATATTTCGATGGGGCCCTGTAAGGAATTATTTCTGCAAGTGCAACCAAACTTTGTCCCCTCCTAAAACTTGTGTGGAACCCAAAGTTGATCATGGTGTTGCTTGTACTTGGCATTGGACTTCTGTAAAATATCCTAAACCTGTTAGTGAATGTGTTGGATCCGATCAATGAACCAAGTGGCTTTGTCTGATTCAATTCAACCATGGGACGACTCTACATGGGTGGCCACAAGGGATAGTGCAACATCCATGGGACCCAATGGTAGAAATCCCAACCCACCTGAAAGGGGTTGTGGTCAATTCAGCTATGTATGGCCGTGTTGTAGCTATGATGAACATATGGAAGACTCTCATCCCATGTGCAAGGGTGCTTGGAATTGTACATATGCAGGATATGCACAATCATTCGATTGACGATCTCAATTTGGCCATCTGTCTGGGGGTGGATGAAAGCGGATTTCTTGAGCTTGGTATCTAGCAGTGACCAGAGGCTCAACTAGAATGTGTTGAGGAACCAGCTGCCCCGATATGAGATCATTATTTTTTGGTATCCAAAAATGTACCCACACTCATTCAAAGAAGAGCTTGGTAGTGGCCTTTGTTGTGATGCTCTTCTTACAGGCGGTCAGAATTGTGATCTTGGAAAAACAATCAACAACCACAAAAACACAGTCATTTCCCCACTTGGTGGATGGAATTCTTGACATGTAGTCCATTGACATGGATTCCCACGACCTGTCAGGAGTAGGTATAGGGGTGTACAAGCCTTGTTCCTCAGTGGTCGGTTTGGCAATAGTGCATGAATCCCAGGACCTGATATACTTTCTAACATCCTGTCGAAGTTTCATCCAATAGAAATGTTGTTGTAGCATTGCCATTGTCTTTTCTATGCCGAAGTGCCATTCCACCTGACTGTAGTGGGATTCCCAAATCAAGTTCACTCGTTTGCTTGATGGCACACAGAGATGGACCAGACGGCACAACAACCCGTCTGGAAGATGGAAATTAGTGACATTTTTGTTTGTTCCCAACATTTGGTAGGTTTTGGCGAAGTCAAGATATTTCTCATAGAGTTGGGGCCATCCGGAGGTCTTGTGACCACAAGAGTCTAGCACCATGGTGAGTGTCGCTACTGGAGGTCGGATGATGAAATCAGCAACGCGGTTGGTACTTCTTGTCTTATACTTGATGTTGAGGTGGAACTGCTGCAAGTATTTGGACCAATTTTGATGGTGTGGATGAATGTCTCCTTCCCAAGAATGTAATTCCTCCACAGGAAGCAGGCTTGTACAATGGAGTACATTTCTTTGTCATAACTAGGGTACTTACAGATGACATATGATAGTGTCTCATTATGATAAGACACGGGGTGGCCATGCTGAGTGAGAACTGCACCCACAACATACTCTAAAGCGTCTGTCTCTATCTCAAAGGGTTGTTGTAGGTCGGATAATGAAAGAACTGGGGTCGAGCACATGCACTTCTTTAAATCATTGAATTCTTGTTGTTGGGACAATCCCCACACAAAATTTTCCTTACCTGCACCCTTGGTTACATGGCTAAGGGCCCATGCAATATGGGAGAATCCCAAAATGAACCTGCGATAAAAATTCGCAAGGCCTAAGAAGCTCCAAAGCTCAGTGAGCGTGGTTGGGTCTGTCCAATCATGGATGACCTGGATATTTTTGGATCCACATGCACACCATGCTTATAAACAATGCATCCTAGGTACTGAACCTTTTCCATGTCAAAGGAGCATTTTCCAAGTTGGCATATAGCTTGTGTTGTCACAAAGTGTGCAAAACATGCTAAATATGTTGCAAATGTTCTGCCCAAGTCTTGTTGTATATGAGGATGTCATCCAGATACACCACTAAAAAATAATTGGTAAAAGGATGCAAGATATCATCCATCATCCTCATGAAAGTTGCTAGTGCACTTGTCAAACCAAATGGCATGACCAACCATTCAAAAAGACCTTCTTTTGACTTGAAGGAAGTCTTCCATACATCTGTCTGATCTATTGGGACTTGATGGTAGCTAGACTTTAGATCAATCTTACTGAAGTATTTTTCCCCCTTGAGTTGATCAAGGAGATCGTAGATTTGGGGAATCAAGTATCAGTTCCTAACTATGATTTTATTTAGGTCCCAATAATCAATGTAGATTCGATAGGTCCTATATTTCTTTTGCACAAGAATTACTGGGCTTCCGCAAGGTGATGAGTTGGGTCAAATGTTCTCCTTGTGGAAAAGTTCTTGGATATGATGCTTGATCTCCTCATTTTCTAATAGAGAATAGTGATATACTGGCCCATTGGGTAGCTGTGCGTCGAGGGTCATATTGATGGAATTCTTGACCTGACACTAGATAGGTACCCCAGTAGGTGAGGAGAAGATATATTTGTATTCTTACATGACCTTGTCCACTTTCTTCTGCTACATGGATAGGTTGGTCACGAAGGCCATCGATGTGGTTGCAATGTTTCAATCACTCTAAGAGAGAATCGTGAAGAAGAAAAAATTCTCGATCTCAAAGATGACCTTCCTGTGTTGCTTGGCAGAGATCAAGGAAATGGCACTAGGTGGGACTACCTCGGGTATCCTATACAATTTCTTGTCCAAAGTAATAATAACACTGCAAGGAATAGACTCATATACAACATGACATTTCCATAAATAAGGTTGGCCTAAAAGAACATCAAAAACTTCAAGGGGAGAAACATCACACAATACCTCATCTTTGAAGGGTTTGATGTCAT
>JZKD02S0291197.1:8275-20135 GCA_000966675.3 Picea glauca | reverse complement strand
GCTCTTTTATATTTTTCCTGCATATTTTTTACCTGCATATTTAATTTCCCTAGATTAGACTTGGCCTTCAATATTTTATTGAGAGCATAGCATAATTTTTTATGCGAGTCCCAAAGTTCTTCATTCATTTTGATGGTCTCTTCTCTGATTATTTCTATTGCTACCATTTTTTTCTTACTTTCTTCCACAGTCTTCTTCAAGAGTTGATTATGCTGTTGTAGTTTCCTAACTTGATCTTCGATTCTCTCATTGTATTTGTTGATATCTAATTGTTATCCTTTGATTTTGGTTACCTCTTGAGCATGTGAGATTATGAGATTTTCTAACTCATCTTGATGTGTCTTCTAACTCATATCGATCCTTTTTCTCAAAATTTGTAATCAATTCTTGTTCTCGGAGCTAGATCTATCTCTACATTTATTCTCTATAAGTACACTTTGTTTGTGTGTATTTTTCCCTAAATTCATTGAAGATAGATATATTTACTATGTCTATATCATTTTCTAGTTATGTTATTCCGAGTTTAGCTACATCTAGTGCATCGACCATTTCATGAACCAACATAGAGTTAGCACCATCAAAATAATTCAGGATCGATGTTTCTTGGATAGTATTATATTTTGGGTATGGGCCTTCTTTCCATCTGATGTTCCTCTCAATTGTATATGTGCTATAATAATATTCTCTAACCGCTACAAATTCTCATTCAACACCTAACTCAGGTGATGTGAGTGAGAAAATTCCTAGTATGGCTACCAAGGGTGTGCATTCTTCTAAAGGAACCGTAACCATACTGACGTCAAGGGTTGTTTTTACATTTGTATGGATTGGTTCATGTTATTCCCCAGGCAATTTAGGAGCTTCTCCATTTCCTTCCTTGTCTCTCTCATCCAAATCTTGGTTTTTTTATTTTTGCGAACAACTTTTGTTGGGATTTGACCTTCTTCCATTATTGGTACCTCTCTTCAGCTTTGTTTTCCTTACCAAACAATTATGCATCCTTTTTTTTCCTAGCCAGATCCATAGCTTCACGCTTCTCCTTATCCTACTGAAGCAATGTTTTAAATTGTTCTATGCTCGAACTTTGTTTGCATATTCAACTTTGTTGAATAGTCCCTAACCAAGTCAATAGGGAGCCTATATGATGAGGTGTCTGCAATGTCAATCTGAAATATTTCAAGTGATCGTGCACTGTATTTTCAGAGACATGTCCCTTCTTTTCCTTAGTACATAGACATATTTCTTGCAAGGCTGTTACTTCCTCTTCTGCCTGATTTTTGTTTAGGAGAGAGTATTGTCCTGGGTGAATAGGGAAAATTATCCATACCTCTTATTATTCTCTGACATATATGTTGTAACCCCTGTGTCTATTGTTTGGTACACAAATTCCTAGCCAACAATTTATCAAATACATAGTTGGGAAGTGGATGAGGTGGCCTTGTAGCTCCATAAACCCTAACATATGTATAGTATTTGTCCATGTACCAATCCCCTATCCCTTTTAAATATTTAATGGAACCGGGAGATATTCAGTGAGGGTGAACCCAAAAAAGATCTTGTGAAAGGGGGGCGTAAAATAATCACAAATATCATAAATATGGTTCTTCTACTTTGCTTCCCATAACTAAGAGAAATATTCATTAATTGGGGATTTTCTCGAATCATAGAACCAAATAAAAGTAGTAAATTTGTGTGCTACATAGACTGCATCTATGATATAAGTTGTCATATAAAACCTAATGTTTTTCATACCTAAAACTTCCCAAAATTGAGCTGATATGATGAATGATAAAATGTTGGCCCGATTAAATGTTTTCCTGGTTCTGACCACCATATAGGCCATCGAAAACCATTCCATTCTAAAATGGGTGCTGGTTTCTTCTCCATAGTGTCTACATATCATCGCGTTCAAAATCTTGTAGGGATATTTTAGGTAAAGAGCAGGCACATTTCATTCTCCTCGTTTTATTGGCCACTCTTCATCCACGAACCAATCTTCCATCAATGTCTCGAAGTTCTAGTGATCTATCTTGAATTTGTCTAAGAAGGATTCATCCATGGAAATAGTAGGTTCATGAGTTTTATGTCGTATCCTAAGGTATTTTGTTCCAAGAGACACAATAGGTGCACCAATAGAATTAAATACCATCCCAGTCTCTTTTTGTATGTGCGTGAAGAACCATCTCGCAACATCATTGTAAGGGAAGAGGCTCGGGCAAGTTGCAACAATATGTATCCCACTAAGTTTTATATTCATGTATTCTTCAATTTCCTTTTCCTCGGTCGGATACTTATCATCATGGAACATTTCATATATCTCCTCATATGTCGCATAATGTTCTCTTCTATCATGGTTTTTTGTATATATAATGTTGAAGGATTTTGTGCCAGGAACATTAATGTTGGAATGTTGTTCAATATTGAGAGGGGGGATGAATCAATATTTCTTCTTTTTCTCAAATTAAATCAATTATTTATTAATTTATAACAATTTATCAACAAGAATGTACATAAATCTAAATTTTAAAAGTAACAATCATAAAAGTTATATTTCATTTACAAGTTATGGTTTGTAATAGACACCAATATCTCTTCTTGTTACTAGTCACTCAAGGATACACCAATCCCTTGTTTTCCAGGCACCATCTTGAGGAAGAACCAACTCCCTGTAGATCAGGATCCAACTTGTAGAGGACTCCAATCCTCTTGTTTTCAATCACCAACTTGAGGAAGCTGCAACTCCTTGTTTTAGGCTTCAACCTATAGAGAACTTCAATCATCCCTTGCTCCTCCCTTCCACCCTCACTTCATGTGAATGTTTCAAGTTCTTCCTTGGAATCTGTCTATGTTTTGATCTTCTGAATTAGGCCATAGAGACATCTTCCTTCCACCATATTTCCTAGTTTATATAGTCTTCCAATGGATATAAAATTTGAACCAATGTGTCTTTTAATAATGTATCACTGCACCTATTCATTTATTTAATAATAATGTTGTTTTAATAAAAAAATTATTCCTTTATTATTTTAAAAAATCTATTCAATTACAGTTTTGAACCCTTCTTTTCCTTGTCTGATTAGATCTCTTAGTATTTGATGGATCGACTTCCTTTTATTCTGATTCCATACTTCTTCATTGTATTCTAGGTTCTTTAATAGACAATTTTTGAACCTTTTAATGTTCTCTGGTACATTTCATGAGTTGTCGAGATGGATGGGTGCTAATCTCGTGGTCCCTTTTTCATAGAACCAAATGTTGTGACCAACATCTAAAAAAAGAAGGTGCAAGGCCTTTTTTATGGTTTATCCCATAGGAACTTTTCTTTTTACCATGTGACCTACCCTATAACTAGGTGCTATCCAACATTTCCTTCACTACCTAATTTTTTCCATATAACCCTGGTCTGTGACTGAGAGAAACCACAGACAAGGATTATCTTGGTGTTAATTAGATCGATGATTTAAATATGATCAAGTGTTGAGTGGATGGCCCCTGGCTTATCTAGAATCTTTAGAAAGATCTATGATTTGGATTTAGTTGAGTGGATGGTTCATGGACTTGTGGACTTGCAAACTCGGGCTTATCTTGGCGTTAATTTAGATCGACAGTTTGGATATGATCAAGTGTTAAGTGGATGATCCACCAGATTTCCTAGGCACTTTAGACAGATCCATGGTTTGGATTTAATCAACTTTTGAGTGGACGGTCCTCATTCATTTCAAACATGGAATTTTACTTAGAATAATTTTATGTGGCGGGTTCGTGGACTCTCAGACTCATGGACTCACATGTATTCTCAGGTGTCATCAAAATGCATGCCCAACTTCCACTACCTGCATAATAAAACTATAATTAGAAATATTTAAGTGATTATTCTTGGTTTCGCGGACTTGCGAACTTGCCTACTCACATGCCTTCTCAGGTGTCATCAAAATGCATGCCCAACTTCTGCTACCTCCAAAATGAAATGATACTTAGAAAAATTTTAAGTGATTCTTCTCGGGTTCACGGACTCCCAGACTCATATTTATTATTGAATGTCATCAAAGTACACAGCCAACTTCCGTTACCTCCATAATGAGCCATACTTATAAATTTTTAAGTGATATGATTCTGACCGATAGAATATGATACTTAGCCATTTTGGGGGGGTTCTCAAAAGACTCGCAGAAAAATATCCAAGCCATTAGATCATGGTTTCATTTCGATCCAATGATAAACATTGTTCTTTGTTATTTACCATCTGATTGTGCTCTTATTTTGATCCAACGATCAACATTGTTCTTCTTTCTTTATTCTCAATTCCTACAACTTGTATATCATGGTACTTTTCTTCATAATAAATCCATATTAATCCTTGTTGACATCAATGACAACATAACACCATGTCCACCATTATCCCCCTTTGGAATTGTTGGAAACAAAGTAAAATCTATTTATTTTAACTGAGTGTTACTATTTATTCTCCCCCTTTGACAACAATGACATAAGGGACATTTCTCTGCTCCCTTTGAGAATATACTCCCCATGTCCATGTACTCCTTTTTTTTATGAATGTTGTGAAATTTTAATTAGATATGGAGATTACCCCATTTTTTATCTAAGGTATTCAAAAGTACTCCTGGGTAAAGTCTTTGTGAATATATATGCAATTTGTTCTTTAGTATCCACATATTCACTTTAACAACTTTTTTGAGAAACATGTTCCCTTAAGAAATGAAATTTGATTATGCTTGGTTTTTTAGTGCATGACATGATTTTTAGAAGGTTTATGTCAATTAAGAATAATTAAGAAGAATTGGATGATCATATTTTACTTGTAAGTCTTCTAGAGTTTGTTTCATCCAAATTACTTGAGTGCAACATGAGGTAACAACAATATATTTTGATTCTATTGTAGATAGTGATATGGAGGGTTTCCTTTTACTTAGCCATGACAAAAAAACCATTTTCCTGGAAAAATGAACCTCCACTAGTTCTCTTTCTGTCATCCACACTTCCAACCCAGTATGAATCAATATATGTAGTATATGTGAAGTCTTCTATTTTTGGATACCATAATCCAAAATCCAAGGTGCCTTTGAGATATCTAAAAATCCTTTTAACTTCCCTCATATGTGTCTCTAATGTCTGGTCTTGCATAATGTCTAAAATTCCTTTTGGTCTACTTCTAGTGATTCATCATCTTTACTAAGCTTGCATCTTGTAATCATAGGGGTTCTCATAGGTTTACAAGCTTCCATTTGAAATTTATTCAACATTTCTTTAATATATTTGTTTTGAGATATGAATATGCCTTTGTATAATTGTGACACTTGTAACCCTAGGAAGAATTTCAGTTCACCAAGCATTGATATCTCAAATTCTTTTTGCATTTATGTAGCAAATTTTTTACTGGGGGAATTTAAATTACTTCCAAATATTATATCATCCACATATACTATAACAATAATTATATTCTAATTTTCAATTTTAATGTAGATATTGTTGTCAGTAGCTCTTTTGTATCCTTGTTGTTGTATATGATTATCAAGTATTGAAAACCATGCCCTGGGAGCTTTCTTGAGACCACGCAATGCTTTCTTTAATTTTAAGACATAGTCTTTATTTCCTGATGATATAAATCCTTCAGGTTGTTCTATATAAATTTCTTCCTCTATATTTCCATTTAACAATGTTGATTTTACATCCATTTGATATATTTTGAAAATTTTAAAACATGAAATTCCAAAAACATTTTTATAGCTTCTAATCTATCCACATGGGAAAATGTTTCCTCAAAGTCACCCCCTTCTACTTGTGCATATCCTTTGCACACTAATATTGCTTTATTCCTTATAACTTTACCATCTTCATTAACTTTATTCTTAAATATCCACTTGGTCCCTATCACATTTTTGTCTTTTGGTCTTGGGACTGGTTCCCGAATCTGATTCTTCTCTATTTGATTAAGTTGTTCATTTGTGTATTCAATCCAATCTTCATCTTTGCTAGCTTATGAATTTTTTTTGGGTTCTATTAGGGAGAACATTGCTTGTTCAGATTCATATGTTAGCCTTCTTCTTGTTTCAACTCCAACACTTTTGTTGTCTATGATTTGACTTTCAAGATGATATATTTGTACTCTTATTGATGGTGATCTTGATTCTTTTCTTGGTGATGCTTCCTCTTCGTTTTATTCTTTACTTTGTGATTATTCTTATTGTATTTATTCAGTTTATTCTTCTTCATCGTCATCTCTTCTTTGTTCATCAACTTGTGAATTATTTTGAGATTTGATTCTTCTTGATGTTAGATAATCCACCTTTACATTTTCACTTTCTACAATTTTGTGCAATCTCATATTGTAGCATCTATAGGTCTTTTTATTGGAGGAGTAACCAAGAAATATACCATCATCTGATCTGGAATCAAATTTTCCTAGATTATTATCATCTCTTTTATATATCTTTTGATCCTAAAGACTCGGAAATGTTTGTCTGGTGTTGGTATGCCAAACCACAACTCATATGTTGTCTTTTCATGGTTAACTCTAAGATGAGATCTATTAAGTATGTAAAATGGTGTATACATTTCTTCTCTCTAATAGATATATGGAAGTTTGGCTTCATTTAACATAGTTCTAGATGCTTCTTGGACACTTCTATTTTTCCTTTCAATAACTCCATTTTGTTGAGGAATTGTTGGAACTTAAAAATGTATTTTGATTCCATGAGTTTCACAAAACTTATTGAACTCATCTAAGGTAAAATCCCCTTCATTATATGATCTTAAGCACTTGATTTTGAGACCAGTCTCATTTTCAACATGTGATTTGAAAGCATTGAATTTGTTGAAATCTTTTGATTTCACTTTGATAAAGGATACCCAGGTCATCCTTGTATAGTCATCTATGAATATAATGAAGTAATGTTCACCTTGCATGCTTTACTTATTATTGGTCCATAGAGGTTGTTGGCCCTTGGTTATGAAAGTAAGAGAAGATCAAGGAAGAAAAGGCAAAATGTGAACTACGTGGAAGACACAGTGACTATTACTGGGTTGAAGTGAGCAAGAGAGAAGAAAATACGGAGCGAAGTAAAAGGAAGCAAGTTGTTGGATGAGGAGATCGAGGATGACAAATCAGCAAGAAAGACATATTGTGGACAACTCAGCAAGAGGAAAAATCCATCATTGGATGCTTTGGAGCACTGCATGAGAAGGAAGGAAAGACAGGCTAGCAAAGCCCTGAAAATGTGAGTCAAGTTGACCTAGGGTTTTAGACACCTAGGGTTTTGGTATCTAGGGTTTTGACACCTAGGTTTCAGCCTAAGGATGTCGATGAGTGATTGTAATGTATAAATAGAGATCTAGAGGACCTGGGATGGGTTGTTGTTACTATTGTTGGTGTTATGATTATTGTTGTTGTCATTGTCATTGTGTGATCAAGTGAATGATATTGTGTGAGAAGGAAGTGTTGAGTACAAGAGCCTTCTATATTGTAAGATCTTCATCTGGGTGTGAAGATCAACCTTCCAGCTGGGTGTGAAGATCAACCCTCTAGTTGAGTGCACAGGGAGGGGAGAGATGAAGAGGAGAAGAAAGAATATATGCTATCTAAGAGCGCAAACAAGAACTATATGCTTCATCCTAATATATTATAAGCACAATTATGTGGGCGTAGCCCTAGAGAGAGGGTGAACCATGTATACCTTGTGTAGTGTGTGATTGATGTTATGTTCTTTTCCCTTTGATATATTGTTATTGCATTATTGTGTTAGATCTGATAGATAGTTGTGTGGAGTAGATCTAAGATGATAAGTGATATATGCATGTTGTATTTTTCTAGTATTAGATCCACTTGATATTACCCTTGGTTGTAGACACCTCTGTCCTGCAACCCCCCCATGACTGCTTTGGGTGAGACTGCATCTGCTTCGTAGGTGTTGTCAAAAGGGCCAGTAGTTAGGGCTTGTTAGTGTTCTCTTGGAGATGAACCCTGGTTCTGCCCCTGTGCCAACAAATGCTTCCATTTTTGGGACTTGAATCTTCTTGAGGAATGTCAGGGTGGTTTCCATCAAAGATAGAGATTCAAAAGTGGATAGAAGATCAAGAAAAGGACTTTTCTGAAGCCTAGAACAAGAACCCTAATCTTAGTATAGAGGATTGGTTGGAGAGATATATCTTTACTGATATACACAAAATTCTCTTTGGAGGAATCCATCAGGAGCTACATGAGTGGTTAGATAGGTTAGAAGATACCTAGTTTGAGATAAGATCTAGGCCACCTGTGGTTTGGACGTCAGCACTGATAAAAAGGTCAAGAGAGTTGATAACACCATGTCAAGAGTTGTAGATCACTGGTTTGATAGCACCATTGGAGGGTACATCACAGAGTTTGTTGTTGACAGAGTAGAGTCATATAGCCAAGCCAAGAGATATTTCTTCAAGGGACCCAGAGTAAAAAGTTTACATTTTCTGAAGCTGAGGATCAAGATTCTATTGCATGAGAAGAACATCTTGAAGATATAGTAGTTTGGTCGGATTTGGAAAATCTAATTTTCAAGAATTCGAACAATGACAACGACATAGAGGTTGGACATACACGCAGTGGGAGAGCGTTCATAAAATTTCATCTTGCGAACCTATTTAAGAAGAACTACGGGGACAAGGGTTTCTAGAGTGGATAAGAGGCAAATATGATGGACAAAGAACACTCAGAACCTATTGGGACAGAGGAAGGGAAAGATGAAGAACCTCGCCGAGAAGAGCCAGAAACTTCAGAAACTGCGCAGATTGTTGAAGTAAATACTATTATCCCTCATGTTTATTTAGTAGCATTAAAAAATAACAGTAATCCAAGCCACCAGAGAGTTCAGAGAACTACCACTAGTAGTCCACCACATACTCAGTCAGGAACCCTAAGAATATCTATGGAAGATGAGATGAGGCTCCCTATTTTTAGGGGAGATGGATCTGAAGATCCTGATCATCACTGGTTCCTATGTGAAGCTATATGGAATATTAAGAATGTCACCGATGAATATTTTAAAAGAACTCAGTTTAGTACTACCCTAAGGGATCATGCACTAAGATGGTACATCAAGCTTGTCCAAGGACTTGCACAACCTAAGCCACTGAATGAGATCAAGAATGCGTTGATTGCAGAGTTCAAGAAACCCAAGTCGGAGTCACAATGTATTACAAAGATAAAAGAGATCAAGCAGAAGGTAGTTGAACTTGTTTGGGAATTCGATCAAATATTCAAGACCTTAATAGGCCGATTGAAGTTTTAGATTCCAGATGAGAAGAACAAAGAATGTTTCATTGTTGCCCTCTTACCACACATCATAGTTCCCCTGATGCAATAGAAGATTGCTTCGCAGGACGAGGTGCTGGAAATCACCATGAAGTTAGATTCAGCCCCTATGGGAGAATCTAGCTCATCTATGAGTCAAATCATGAGTCAGCTAACTAGTTTTTCTCTGCAGGTCTAGGATATGAAGAAAGCCAAGGGAAAAGATAAAAGAGAAGACATATGGTGTGTCAGATTTAGATCATAAGGAAATGAAAAGGAACACTGTCCCCTATTTCGTGAATACTTGGCCTCTGGAGCTCCGAGCCCTTTGAAGCAAGTTTCCCTACCTTGGTGCGAGGTCTGCAGGAATATACATCTCCCTGGTGAGTGCTATTACATGCAAAAATATGTTTAGACACCCACAAATTTGTATTGCACATTTTGTAAGTCCGTAGGGCACGATGATAGGGATTGTAGGACTTATCAAATCATGCATGAAAGGTCAAGAGACATATACAAAATTTAAGGTGAAGTACAACAAGAAGGAAACACTATGTAGTACAACTCCCCTGGAAGAGGAAACTTCAATATTCGCGGTGGATTCAGAGGAGGAGGAGGAGGAGGAGGTATGGGTCGAGGTCAAGGACAGATCATCTGTTACAATTGTGCACAACTAGGACACTTAGCAAGGGACTGTCAGAACCCTTTCACTACTTGTAGCTACGGCAATTCCTTTGAACATGTTATGTAGGATTGTGCTGTGCTACTAGATAAGCTTCAGGAAAAACGAGGAACTCAACAAAACCCACAAGTGAAACTGATATATGTTGAACATTGTGGAGGAGACCCTAGAGTCATTTTTATCACTAGAGGAGGTGCTATTACAGGAGAAGATAGGTTGATCCAAGGAAACACTACAGAAGACTTAGGAGTTCAAAAATCTATAGAGAAAACCTAGACTTTTGATGCAAAGAAAGAAAGACAAATACTTGAGGAGGAAAGAAAAGAGTTCAAAGGAGATAAAGGTTCTTCATCAAAGACATGACCCGAAGTAAGAGAATATGGAATTCCTCTAGCATTTGATCAGTCTTCTTTTCCAAAAGAGGGAAAAGAGGTAAGAAAGATCATGGAATTTTTATATACTTGTATTAAGTTAATTCAGGATGAGAGCGTTGTACAAGAGCTATAAAATTTAATCAAACAGTACGAGATAGGAAGGATAGATCTTGTATTGAATAAATAATTACATCAACTATCCAAGAAGAGAAGGAAAAATAAGGAACTACACTTGAATTATCAGATAGGAGAATATGATATAGACTATGTGGTCCTCAACTTAGGGTCGGACGTCAATGTCATGACGAAGCAAACCTAGGAACTGATGGGAAAACTGAAGTTGATATATTCCCCTATCAGACTTAGGATGGCTAATCAGAAAGATATAAGCCCCTCTGGAAGATTGGAATATGTTCCTGTGGACATCGATGAAGTAAGAATGTTTGTATATTTTGAGGTAATTGAGATAGTCGATGACAACTGCCCTTACCCTGCGCTGTTAGGAATTGATTGGGCTTTCAATAATTCCACTGTAGTTGATTTAAAGAAAAGACATATGATGTTTGAAAGAGATGGCCTTAGGTTCATTGCACCTTTAGATCCAAATGAAGTTCAGTGATACACAAAACCTATCAGAGAAGAAGACCACACCTATGAACTAGAAAACATATACAAATTAACAGCCAGATAGCAAAATTACATTAATCCTACGACCGATGGAAACCTAAGTTGGAGAAGTGACAACACATGTTCATCAAATTCATAAGAATCATTGGAGAACTGGCATAACAAAATGTATGAAGTATCTACAAGGAGATGTGCTATATTAACCAGATATGTTCACTGGATCGGCACAATAGTAAGTAAATTGCCCACCTTTGATGGTATGAATCCTTTAGAAACCTTCTTGTCAGAATTCAAAGAAAGTGTACCAACACAACAAAGATTGTTGGCAATGGATGAGGCCTTGAAATAAACACTAGTGAGATGGTGGGGGACACACAAAAACAACATTACATAATGGGTACAATTTCGTACCTTGATGGCCATGTGGTTCTCAGCACAAGTAGAAGGCTGCAAAGTTTAGTACATAGGTCGAAGCTGCCCAAAGGACCATGTGCGAAGTTGCGAGGAAGCTTGGAGAACCATTCCTCAAGAGCAGTGGGTTCACAAGTTCATTAAAACACTAGACACAACCCCTATCAACTGGTACCTTCAAGCGGAGTTGCGCCTCATCACTGCAGATTGGGAAGGTATGAATCAGAACTTTGTAACCACCTTCTTATTTGACAGTCAATATCCTTCAGTAGATCAAGCATTATAGATTGTAAGATAGAAAGTATTTGAGGAGACCTCTAGGCCCCCTTTAGAACAAGAAGAGGACGAATGGACTGTGCCTCTCCAAAAACTGCACATGGATGATTTTAGGGGCTAAATTTCGCTCATGGGCTAATTTTCCATGGTTTTTCCAAAAACGAGATTCGCTATTTTAAAAATGATTCGCCCAAATTCTATAGGATAAAATTA
>JZKD02S0291186.1:0-13631 GCA_000966675.3 Picea glauca | reverse complement strand
ATGTGGTAGGGACAGAGGGTGTGGTGGTGAAGGGAGAGTGGGGACGATCATATAGGTGGAGATGACATGGGAGACAGATGGATGGAGGTGAGAGGCGGAGGTAGAAATGGGGATGTGACATGAGGTGGGGAGTAGAATACACATGGAATGTGTGGATCTAGTGATCCATATGGATATCAGTGGCCACCCACCTTTTCCAACTGGCTCAAAACAATTTTCTGACATTTTTGGCAATTTACTATTTTTAGCAGTTTTTACTTCCGGGGTCATTTTGAGTGCCTAAATGAAGGTTTTTCAGTATAGATCTCCTCAATGATATCCAAAGGCATGATTGATCCCCCAGAATGAATCTCCTCGGAAATAACTTTCCAACGGGCTATCACACACCTAAAATGGAGATCGTATGGAAAAGTTACAACCCCAGGAAGTTGATGTACTAGCTTACCCAAACGGGGCCCACATGACTTTTGGCGTTTCATCTCCTAGGGTTAGGTTTTTGGATGTCTAGGGTTCTTGGAATTCTTTCTTATTGTATAAAGTCCTTCAGAGACTCATTGTAATTTTCTTCTTGCAAATGCACACTGTCGTCACATCTCTTCTCAGAGATAAGCCACCACCATTCCAACAATCTTGTTTCCACTGCATTTTATAGTTTCAACTTATTTCGTTATTGAATAGAAAACTCGTTTTACTGTATCTCTTTTATTTTTTGTTAATCACCTGTTAATAATCTATATTCATTTCTTTCTGCTCATAAAATCTGGATTAGTGGTATCAGAGCGGTCTGCTCCTTGTCGTCTTAATGCATGTCCCCAACGAGGTTGGAGTACAAAGAGTTGGGTCTCGAGCTTGTTTATCTTGAGGAAAGAAGCTCTCTCACGCCCAAGAGACCTCCCATGGCAGGAGAAAAGAAATATGATGGGATAGGAGATCCTTTCAAACTGTTGATTGAGGAAGCCCTCACGCAACAGAGGAACGAGATGATGGATAGCTTCGCGCAAATCCTTCGGCAACTACCAACAAGTGATGCATCTTCTTTGAACAGAGGCACCACCCCCTTCAAGGTACAAATAAACTTTGATATTCCTATATTTGAAGGTCATATAGACGTAGATGTTGTAGACAAGTGGTTGAATCTACTAGAAGGGTATTTTTTTTTTCATAAATTTTCGAATAGAGAAAAGATTACTTTTGCGGTCCTCAAAAACGTTCCCCATGTCAAAGATTGGTGGGAAAATTTCTGTGAGAAAAAGGAAACAGAAAAAACCTCATTATTTTTAGTCACGACCATCTAGGAATCCTTCAGGGATGCTATTAAGGAACAATACTACCCTATCAGAAGTTATGATGACCTGTATACAAAATGAACCACACTGCGGCAAGAAAGAGACCAAGCAGTGCCAGATTTCACAAATATCTTCCATACCTTGCGTACCAAGTTGGGTATCAAAGATTCAGAGTGATATATGTTGCTCAAGTATCTTGGTGCTCTTCATAGATAAATACAGACTGAATGGAATTTCTAGAGATCTCATCCTTGGGCGCGGCCTACCGATATGCCGTCAAAATCGAGTAGAAGCTCAAACAAAAGACGCGACAATTTGTCCCTGGGAACCCCTCACAAGAAAATCCAGGAAAGGGAGGCCCCAACCCACCGAACAAAGGAAAGAGCAAAGATGGATAGTATCAAGACAACCAGTACAATCCGTAAGCAAAGAAATACACCAGAAAGACAAAGAAAGATACCGGGAAGTGGTGCGACTTCCATAAGAGCCTTTGGCATAACACTGCTGACTGTCGCTCAAAGTAGTCGCTGGTGGCCGAAGTGAAAGCCTGTGAATCAGATGCAGATTCTGATTCTGAGATAGAACCAGAAAGGATAATACGGATCATTGATGCGGAACCCAGTGCCACCGTTGCTACCACCAAGATCCAGCCTGGTGAACCAGACGAGCCAGAAGAAGGAGAGCACCTCTTCCATTCACAGATGTTGGTAAAAGGCACCCCACTGCACTTTGTCATTGATAGCGGTAGCCAGAAGAACCTCATCTCAGCAGACGTCGTCAAGAGATTGGCCCTGCCAACAACGCCGCACCCACAACCCTACACTAATCGATGGCTCCACCAAGGAAGCGATCTTCGCGTCGGCCAACAGTGTCGACTGTCGTATGGCATCAAGCCCTTCAAAGATGAGGTATTGTGTGATGTTTTTCCTCTTGAAGTTTGTGATGTTCTTTTGGGCCAACCTTATTTATGGAAATGGAATGATGTATATGAGTCTAGGCCTCGTAGTGTTATTATTACTTTGAACAAGAAATTGTACAGGATACCCGAGGCAGTCCCACCTAGTGCTATTTCCTTGATCTCTGCTAAGCAATGCAGGAAGGTCATCTCTTAGACAGGGAAGTTTGTCTTGTTCGTGATTTTCTCTCAGAATAAGAAAAAGATCGCAACCACATCCATGGTCTCTGCGGTCGACCTCTCCACATAGCAGAAGCAAGTAGATAAGGTCGTGGAGGAATACTCGGATATCTTCTCCTCACCTACAGGGGTACCTCTGCACTGCTAGGTCAAGCACCCCATCGACCTGACCCCCAGCGCACCACTGCCCAATGGGCCAGTCTATCGTCGATCTTTGTTAGAGAATGAGGAGATCAAGAAGCAGATCTAAGAACTACTCCACAAGGGGCACATACGCCCTAGCTCATCACCTTGTGGGAGCCCAATCATGCTGGTACAGAAGAAAGATGGAACCTGGTGACTCTGTATTGATTACCAGGATCTGAATAAAATCACTGTCAGAAACCGGTACCCAATTCCCCGAATCGATGACCTCCTTGATCAACTCACGGGGGCCAAATACTTCAGTAAGATTGATCTGAAGTTTGGTTACCACCAGGTCTCAATAGAATAGATAGATGTATGGAAGACCGTCTTCAAGTCAAAGAAAGGACTTTTTGAATGGTTGGTCATGCCCTTTGGTTTGACAAATTCTCCAGCCACTTTCATGAGGATGATGGACGATATCCTGTGACCATTCACCAATACCTTTGTAGTGGTGTATCTAGATGACATTCTAATTTACATCAATACTTGGGATGAACACTTGCAACATATTCAATAGGTTCTGCACACCCTACGGAAGCACAAGCTATACGCCAACCTGGAAAAATGCTCCTTTGGCATGGACAGGGTCCATTACCTGGGCTACATCATTGATCAGCATGGCGTACATGTGGATCCAGCCAAGATCCAAGTCATCCATGACTGGCCAGCCCCAACAACACTCACTGAGCTTCGGAGCTTCTTGGGACTTGCTAATTTCTACCGTAGGTTTGTGTTGGGTTTCTCCCATATTGCATGGGACCTCAGCCAAATAAACAGGGGTGGTGGTAAGGAAAAATTTGCGTGGGTTCGGTCCCAACAACAAGCATTCGATGATTTGAAGCAAAGCTTGTGCTCAACCCCAGTAATTTCACTACCAGACCTGAAACATCCCTTTGATATCGAGACAGATGCTTCATACTATGTCGTGGGCGTTGTTCTCACTCAGCACGACCACCCCGTGGCCTATCATAGTGAGACACTGTCAGATACTGTTCTTAAGTACCCTACTTATGACAAAGAAATTTACTCCATTGTGAAAGCATGTTGCCAGTGGAGACATTACATTATTGGGAAGGAGACAGTCATCCACACTAATCATAAGCCACTGCAGTTCATGTAGACGTAGGGAAAACTGCAAAATGACCGCCATCAAAAGTGGTCCACATACTTGCAGAAATTCCACCTCAACATCAAGTATAAAACAGGAAGCACCAATCACGTCTCCGATTGCCTCAGCAGACCGCCAATCACGACACTCACGGCGGTGCTAGACTCTTGTGTCCATGAGACATCTGGATGGCCCCAACTCTATGAGACAGACCCTGACTTCGCCATCACCTACCAAATGTTGGGTGCAAATGCAGTTGTCGATAATTTCCATCTTTAGGATGGGTTGTTGTGTCGTCTGGGCCATATTTGTGTTCCATCAAGAAAGCGAGCGAAGCTGATATGGAAATCCCACTACGGTCGGGTGGTAGGACATTTCGGTGTTGAAAAGATAGTGGCGATGCTACAGAAACATTTCTACTGGCCGAAACGTCGACAGGAGGTCGGAAAGTATATCAGGTCCTGCACTGCCTGCACTATTTCCAAACTGAACACTAAGAAACAGGGCTTTTACACCCCCCTTCCTACTCCTGAAAGGCAATGGGGATCCATCTCAATGGACTACATGTCAGGCCTCCCATCCACCAAGCGGGTAAATGACTGTGTTTTTTTTGGTTGTTGATCACTTTTCTAAGATGGCGATTATGGTTGCCTGCAAGAAGAGCATCACAGTAGAGGCCACTGCCAAGCTCTTCTTTGAACGAGTCTGGGTACATTTTGGAATCCCACAAACCATTGTCTCATATCGGGATAGTCGAATTCTCAGCACATTCTAGTCGAGCCTCTGGTCACTACTGGACACCAATCTCACCAAATCCACGGCCTTCCACCCCCAGATAGATGGCCAAATCGAGGTTGTAAATCGAATGATTGTGCATATCCTTTGCATGTATAATTCAAAGAACCCTCGCACATGGGATGAGAGCCTTCCTTATGTCCATCATAGCTACAACTGAGCCTTGCATAGCTCAACTGGCCACAACCCCTTTCAAGTGGGGTTGGGATTCCAACCATTGGGTCCCATAGATGTCGCACTTCCCCTTGTGGTCACCTTAACTGACTCATCTCCTACTCCAATTGAAGCTGACAAAGCCACTCGGTTCATTGAGCAGATCCAACACATCCACCAACGGGTTCAGGATATCCTACAGAAGTCCAATGACAAGTACAAATAGCGCCATGATCAACATTGGGTGCCGCATAAGTTTCAGGTGGGAGACAAAGTTTGGTTGCACTTGCATAAAGAACGCCTTACAGGACCCCATCGGAAGCTTCGCCCACTCTGTTATGGACCATACACTACCACCAAGGCCATGGGGGATAATTCTTTTGAGCTCAACATTCCTCCTTTCCTTGGCTTGCACCCAGTGTCCAACGTGGATCTCCTTGGCCCTTATTTCCCACCATTATTGGACACCTCAGAAGTAGCAGAACAACTGACACCAATAGAGCTCAACCCAGACTACATACAAAAATCATCCAATGATCATATTGTGGACAGACAGATCAAGGGCACTCGACAACAAAGGATCCATCTTTATTGAGTCGTCAAAGCAGGGCAACTCCTACAACAAGGCAAGTGGCTCACCTGGGGCCAAATTCAGCAGAAATTTACTCATCTAATGGGGGACCTCAATGCAATGGAGACCATTGCTTCCTAAATATGGCGGATTGATCCATATGGATATCGGTGGCCACTCACCTTTTCCAACTGGCTCAAAATATTTTTCTGACATTTTTGGCAATTTACTATTTTTAGCAGTTTTTACTTCCGGGGCCATTTTGAGGGCCTAAATGAAGGTTTTTCTGGATAAATCTCCTTAATTATATATAAATGCATGATTGAGCCCCCAAAATGAATCTCCTCGGTGATACCTTTCCAACGGGCTATCACACGCCTAAAACGGAGATCGTATGCAAAAGTTACAACCTCGAGAAGTTGATGTACTAGCTTACCCAAACGGGGCCCACATGACTTTTGGCGTTTCATCTCCTAGAGTTAGGTTTTTGGATGTCTAGGGTTTTTGGCATTCTTTCTTATTGTATAAATTCCTTCAGATCCTCATTGTAATTTTCTTCTTGCGAATGCGCGTTGCCGTCACATCTCTTCTCAGAGATAAGCTCCCACCATTCCAACAAGCTTGTTTCCGCTGCATTTTACAGTTTCAGCTTATTTCGTTATTGAATAGAAAATCAGTTTTGTTGTATCTCTGTTATTTTGTGTTAAGCACCTGTTAATAATCTGTATTCGTTTCTTTATGCTCATAAAATCTGGATCATCTAGTGAGGAGTGACGTTGACACAACGACAGAGAAGGGACAGGTAAGTGGTAGACAAGTGTCAGTGGGAGGTGAGAGCAGTAAGCGAAGGAGGTAAGTGGTATATCAGAGGGGGGGGTAGGTGATTACTGGTTTACCATAGGGGGGGAGTCTGATTTCAATAGGAGGTGCCATAATAGTGGGGGCCCTACAATTTAAAACCACCATATCGGACACCCCCCCATTAAAGGAAGAACATCGGGGGGGCAGTGTCCGATATGGAACCTGTGCCATAGATCTGAGCGTGTAGATCTCAGCCTCCTAGATCTATGTGCTCCTTAGCATGATGCACTCAGGCATAAACTTAGGATAAGTGGGTTTTTAACCCATTCTTGCCACTTTTTAGCCAAAGGGGGGCCATTTCTTAGGAAAACACCCCCTTACAAACATATGTGATAACAATAGGCTCCATAGGGGATGGCTTGCTCCCTGCGAGATGCCAAGAAATCTTTTGCAACTCCAGTGGCTTGCTGTTGGGTTATCAGGTCACTTACTAAAACCAAAAATCAAACAGGGAAAACAATATTTACAATTACAAGGGAGCCCCTTATGGCTCAATTAAAACATTTCATCAAGAAATTCCCATTCAAAGGGTCATTCAAAACTTCCTCGCCTTCCAAGTTCTGCAACCTGTAAGTATTATTTGAAAATACTTCAGGTATTGTGAAAGTTCTGATCCACGGGGCTTCAAATTTGTTGTGCTTTCCTCTATCTTACATGGGTGCATCCCATTTAAGCACTAGATATCCCAACCTAAAACCTTCTTTTATGCTCTTCCTGTCGAAGGCTTTCTTGATCTTTTGCTGATGGTCATGAGCTCTTTCCATCACCTGCTCTCTAGTTTGTTGGGCTTCTACTAGTTGATAGATTCTTCTGATCATATTGTCAGGTTCTCCTTGATAATCCTGAAAGAAATTTGCTACGGGTAAATCCAACTGAGAAGGAAAAATGAATTTTGTCCCATAAACAAGTTGGAAATGGGAGATGCCTAGGGATCTTTTCATTGTCACTCAATCAACCCACATAGCAAATTTGAGATTTGAATCCCATGCCTTCTTATTGTCTTCTAACAGTCTTTTAATAATCTTGACCAAAATTTTGTTAGAGGAATCTACCAGACCACTTCCTTGGGGATAATAGGGAGTGGAGTGAATTAATGAAATCCCAAACTGCTTACAGAATTTGATCAATGGCTTAGACTTGAAGGAGGCAACATTATCAGTAATGATTCTGTTTGGGCAACCAAAACTTGCCATAATATCTTAGAAAAAACCAATGATCACTTTGTGTGAAGCACTCCTAGTGGGGATAGCTTCTATCCATTTGGTGAAATAATTTGTTGCAGTTAAGATCCACCTATGTTGACCACTGGAATCAGGATGAATTTCCCTAATGAATTCCAACCCCCATTGTTGAAAGGGTCATGAAGCTACTACCGACTTTAGTGGTAGAGATTTGAGTTGTTTCTTTCCTAAGAACGTTTGACATTTGATACAGGCTCTGATTTTTGTACATACATCAATGAATAAAGTGGGCCAGTAGTACCCAATCCTGAGGAGTTTGTAGACTGTGGTCTTCCAGAAATGGTGTCCCCCACATAGGCTGCTATGGAAATCAAACATATTTTTATGGGCCTCTAATGGGCTTAAACATCCAGAAAAAATCCTAGAGGGTCTTTCCAATACAAGACCTGGTCAATAAGGCAGTACCTAACTGCTTTGAGCTTTAAATATCTTGCCTTTCTTTTTCCCATACCATCAAGGGGCCTCAACTCCCACAGAAAAAAACGTAGTATCTTTATACTAGGCACACTCTGCCAAAGGGGGGTCGTCTTGAGAACTCTTGTCAGACAACTCATCTCGCTGATCTTTTGATCAAACATTGATGAAGTTAACCCCAAAATAGTTACAATTAGATTCAACCAACAATTTGGCTAAACCTTGGCCTTTAACTAGTTTGGTGGGCTTCATTTCTAGATCAAATTCAAGGATTTATGCAATCCATTTGCTCCTTCTCCCATTTATGTCTGGCTGAATGAGAATGTCCTTCACATCAACTGAAGGGACATATGCAATAATCCTTGAATGAAGGACATAGATCTTGAAATCCTTGAGCACTTTCACCAATGCATAGGGTTGCTTCTCCATGATGTCATATTTGACCTTTGCATCCCTCAATGCCCTGCTAAAAAAGGAGATAGGTTGTTCTAATCCCTCAACATTTTTCTGCAACAAAACAACTGCCATTGTATCAAAAGAAGCAAAAGAAAAGATAAAAAAATACTTGGAATAATCAGGATTGATAAGCATAAGCGCCTCAATCAATGCCTTCTTGATATTCTTAAAGGATTATCTAGGATCAACTATCCATTTTACTTCATTACCCTTTCTGAGCGTGACTGTGATATGCTTCACCAATTCGGCAAAGTTTGAAACAAATCTTCTTAAAAAATTAACTTTGCCTAGGAAGGATTGGACCTCCTTCTTGGATCTCGAGGGTGACAGAGTTTGGATTGCTTCCACCTTGCTAGGATCGATCCTTACTCATTCATCAGATACTATATGCCCCAGTAATTTCCCCTCCTTCATAGAAAATAATGATTTCTTAGGATTCAGGGAAAGACCAAACCTCCTACATTTTAAGAAAACCTTCCTCAGATGATAGCAATGTTCCTTATCAGATCCAGAAAAGACTGTTATGTCATCCAAATAGATGACCACAAATTTGTCCTTATCTCCAATGAAGGCGATACCCATGGCTTGTTGGAAGGTTTCCCCTGCGTTCATCAATCCAAAGGGAATTTTGGAATACATGAATGTGCCCCAAGGAGTGGTGAAGGCTGCCTTTTCTCTATCCTTAGGTAAAATAGATATCTGATTGTAGCTAAAAAAGCCATCAATCATGGAAATCCTAGATGTGCCTGTTACTCTCTACAATACGTGTTCCATCTTCGGTAGCTGGTAATTCTCCTTCTTTGAGCTCTTGTTCAGATTTCCGAAATCAACACATAGTCTGATTTCTCCACATTTCTTTCTTACTAGGACCAGATTGGCCACCCATTTAGAATATCTCAAAGGGACAATGATTTGGGCATCCAACAGTTTATTTACTTCTCTCTCCATGATAGGCAGCAACATAGGATTAATCTGTCTCAACTTCTGCCTAAATGGTTTGGATTCTTCCTTCAATGGGATCTTGTGCTCAGTGACAGTTGTGTCATGTGTTTTGAGGTCTTCATAGGTCCAAGCAAAGACATCAGAAAATTCCTTTAATAACTCAACATACTCGGCCCTCTTCTCTCTTGTCAAGATGTTTGACAGTTTGACAAACTTGGGATCTTCCTCTGTGCCAATACTGCACTCAACCACATCAACATCATCATTTGATATTTTTCCCTTTACTGCCACATCATTTCTATAAAAAATCCTTTACAAAGGAACTAGTCCTTTGGGGATGTGATTGCTAGGTAGCTGAACAATATGATGCTCAACAATCTTGTTCATAAAATCATCATCATAAGGATCGTCTTCAGAAGAAGGGTCTTGATCAATATGCAATGTTGAAAACTCTTCTACAACCTCCAGGAACCTTTTCATTTCAAGTTCATCCTCAAACACCTTCCAATGCTTGACATTATTAGGTATGGAGGGTCTATATTTTACTTATGTATCATACCTGAGATTAGGTGGGAGAGGAACTCTAAAATTTCTCGTCGAAACATCCAGGGAATCAACCATGGTGTTTTCTTCTCTAGGGATGAATGAAATGTTGAAGGTCGAGAAAAAGATGTCAATCAGGTCCCACACTTCATTTCTGTAAATCCTAAGTTGAGGGTGTTTGGCCTAATAAACATTTCTGATCTACTCGATAATTAACTCATCATAGCCAAATAATGCTAACCTTTCAATATTCATGTCCTTTGCAGCTCTCAAGCTCAAAACCAGGGCTTCATACTCTACCACATTATTGGTAGCTTCAAATTCTAATTTGTATGAAAGAGATATGGTTTCCTGAGTAGGGGAAACAAAGACCACTCCGGCACTGGCACCTTGTCTAGAAGAGGCTCCATCAAAGAACATTTTCCACACAACAGTAGTTGGGGGAGGTAATTCATGAAAAGAAACGTGTTTCTTTCTGATTTGAAGAGGAGCCTCAAAAGCATTAGTGAGTTGTAACAAGCTAGATCCCAAATCAGTATCCAAAGAAAAAATAGGGTGATTGGTGAGGTCTGCCTCATACTGACAATGTAATCCAACTGAGCTTCTCTATACATCCTTTTTTTCTCCCCTCCAAAGAATGGAATGGTGGCATATGTGAGGCTCATTTGCAATGTTCCCCCAAGCCTTTTTATCCAAGATCTTGACAGTAGCATGCCAAACTTGGGAGGAACATTATCCACCACAAAATACATGACCACACTTTTCATGGGAAGTTGAAACAAGGTTACCACCAAATATTTGATGACCCCAAGACATTGCACCCTCCTAGAGTCAAAGGAATACAATTCATGGTAAGCTTTTGTGACATCCAACCTTATTTCTTCTATGATTGTTTTAGGCATGAGATTATGGGAAGCCCCTGAATCCATCAGATGATTATGCAACACCTTGTCATGTATGTTCAATGATGTGTAGAAGGGAGGGGATGAATCATCTCTATCTTCTACCATAGGGCCTAAGATGACTGCTGGATTTTCATCTTGGATATTTACTGAGTCTATGGAATGGAAAGATGGCTCAGACTGCAACAGTTTAGACAGGGATTTTTTGAAGTCTTCTTGTTTAACCAGCTCTGAAAGTGGCACAGGGATTCTGATTTTTTGAATTTCATGCTTAAACTAAAAGGAGGAGTGGGGCTTCAGAATTTCTCTCACCTCTAGGATAGGTTCTTTGGCTATTAGTGGGAATCCTGAGCTCTTACTTCCTTGCTGGTGTTGGCTGTGTTTCTGATAGGATTCTCTGTTGTGGAAGGTTGATCATGGATGTCTGACTTCCCTTCTTTCTTTTTAGACCGAAGGTTATATTTATTGGGACTATCGTTGGCCTTTCCCCACTTAATTAGCTCATTTATTTGACTTCTCATGAGGGACTCCTCATAGGCATATTGAGTCAAATGGGGAAAAGGGGAGGTATCTCCGATACAGTGAATTTCAGGGTCAATCTCCTCTTCTTCCCTTTCCTCATCAGTAACAACGTTATTTTGGAGAGGGGTATGGATTTTTTGATCGATTCTATCTTTATCCCTTTCCTCCCTTGGAATAATTTGAGGATCATTGTTGTTCGACCTCCTAAAGTTTCCTCTGTTCTCAATGTTTTGGGGATTTTTGTATGTCGGTTTCCCCTCCATTTTAATTTTCTCCATCTCTATAGGGAATTTACCATTTTGGTTAATTCATCTACTTGAGGGTAAGCTACAGAAGAAACTGAGGTTGAGGTCTCAGCTCCTCTCCTTCCCTTGTCTCTGTCAGACTTGCTTCCGAGCCTGTCAACCACCAACACATTGGATTCTACTTCTAGGGCTACATCTTGCATGTTAGCCAAGGAAGTAGCCCTTGTTTCTCTGAGTAGGAGGCAGAAATCAAGGTCAAAATCACTAGAATAAGTGATTTTGGAAGACCCTTCTATGGGTTTTATCTCAGCGGGGATATTATTGTACATCTTGTTGAATTTTTTGGAGAAATCAGAAATAGATTCTCCCTCTTTTCTCTTCAAGCACCCAAACTCTGTAATATAGTACATGAAATCCTTTTTATCCCCCCACCGTCTCAAGAAGACATCATCTAGAGCCTCAATCCCAACAATAGATCTAGGAGTCAATCCCCTAAACCATTTTCTAACCTCACCATCAAGGCTCTGAACAAAGACTCTCATCCAGACATCTTCATTTTCAATATTTAGATTGTATGAATAATTGTAGAAGGCAACAAGGTGCTCTTTAGCAGTTACATCTTCTTCTCTAGTGAACTTTGGCATATATTTCAAGTAGTCTCCAGTAGGGAGAGAATTCATGGGCTAAGGTAGGACTAGAAGGGCATATCTTGCAGCCACTATGGCATCCATTCAGTTTCTAGGAGGATTATCACCTTCCATAGGGATGTGAGGTTGAGGAGAACTCGGAGGTGAAGGTGTTAGGACAGGGGAGGCTGGAACTGATCTTCCAAGGGGGAAGGGAAACAACAGAGGATTTAGAGAGAGAGTTGAAGGGACTGAGAGAATGGAGGTCTCTCTTTCTGTGGTAGTGAAAACAATAACAAGAGGAGGAGTGGTGAATCCTGGGGTAGGTAAATCTTCTGAGGCGTTGGGCCTAAACCATGGTATGATTTCAGGGGAGAGTTGAGTGACAAGGCCTCCTCCATAAATACCTAGACCAGGAGAGGAAAACTCAATAGGAACACTCGCAAAATTTAATGTTTGGGAAACTCAAGTAGAAGGTATAATAGTATAAAGAGAAGCAGAAACTAGAGTTCTTATAGGAAGAGATTGAAAATCAGCAGAGATACCTAGTTTAGTAGTAGAAGTACCTTCTCAGAGGGACTTTCCTTTTCTGATAATTTTCTATGGTCTGCTTCAGGTGTTGCTAGTGGCAACCATGGAGTAGACTTCATCTCTCTGCCTCTGGAAGCCACAACTGAAACAATTGAGTCATTAGGTACACAGTTGCAATTTTGATATACTGGGATCTTATGCACCTTCAAAACCAGTAATCTTTGTCGTTCAATCCCAGGGAAAATATTCAACTTGCTCCCTGGAAATGGTGCCAGAAATGTTAGCACCAAAATTCACCCTTGGATTGCAGCAGGGATGAGCCTAATACCCATCAGTTTGTATGTCACAGTAAATAGGTTTAAGGATGGTCTAATGGATGCAATATCAAGACTGTAACTCAGAAAACTAGGTTGAAGATGTGTAGATAAGTGAGGTCTTGATCTAACTTAAGCGCATAGTGGTGAGTAGGTAGAAGGAAGGTGAGAAAGTATGAAGGTCTGCTTTACACATCCGGTATTCCAATATTCTTTAGAGGAAAAGTCTCAGATACAAGATCCTCTTGGATCTGAAAAATTCAAGAAACTGAAAACGCTGCAACAATAGATATAGTTAAACCTACACTATACTATAATCAAAGAACCTAATTGTATCCTCCATGCCCAAGATTTTAGAGTCGGAAGAAAAATATAAAGAAAGGAGTTGGTTTCCATTAAAAAAGAAGTGTCAAGTATCAACTCATAACTAGAGAACCCGAGGCCTCATCAAAACATTACAATCGGGAGCATAGCTCTACCATTGACCCTCAAAAAATGGAAAAAATGCCTACATATACTTAGAATTGGTTCAGGCTACCTGAAATGTGATCATGTCATACATTCAAGGATTTACATTGATGAGCTTCTCTGTCAAGTTGCGCATGCAGACATTGGTCAGATTGCCCATGCAGCCTTCTGTCGGATGTGATCTCTATGATTTCGAACTAACAACCTGCCTCTATGCTTTGTCCTTTCCAGCCTTCTATTTATGAAAGGAGATGATGTCTCACCCACCTTCCACATTTGCATTAAATGATTCATTGAGATCTGAGTGAGCAGAGTCAACACCCGTGGTTGGA
>JZKD02S0291175.1:8982-20135 GCA_000966675.3 Picea glauca | reverse complement strand
GGGGATGTCCACATCTCTATCTCACTGTGTCTCACAGGATAATCACACTCACTAGTGCTTAGCCACTAGGATCGCGTTCATTTATGCTCATCCATAAGCATGTCCTACTCAACAAATATCTTTATCATTCCATATCATAGGAGAATCATCTAGAGTATCACATCATCTCAACTCTCTACACATAGGAGACCAGAACATTGTTTCATCTTCATCTCAGAGAGAACGACACACCCAACTCATGGGCTTCATCACCCCACACAGGGGCACACAACATTCCATCTTTGTCTCATAGACGAACCACACACCCATCTCATGGGATTCCTCACCCCACACAGGGGCACACAACGTTCCATATTCATCTCATAGAGGAACCACACACCCATATCATGGGCACACCCAAATCATGGGATCTCTCTTAAGTTGACTCACTCAGTCTATGTATTGGAGGATGTCTCACATAGATGTAATCATCAACACTCCCTCTCATCTATGGAGGCATTCTCCACCAAGACAAGTCTCTCACGGAAGTACTCGAACTTCGTCTTGGTTGTAATCAACAACACTCCCTCTCAGCTTGGGAGTTATCTTCCACCAGGCCAAATCTCTCACGGAAGTACTCAAAGTTCATCTTGGAAAGCAGTTTGGTGAAGATATATGCAATCTACTCATGGGTATGAAGGTACTACACGTGTACTTATTTCCTCTGCACCATGTCTCTAATATAATGATATTTTATCTCAAAGTGTTTTGATCTATCATGAAACACATGGTTCTTAGAGAGATTCACACAACTTCGGTTATCACAATTAATAATGGTAGGATCCATCTCATGATCAAATAAATATGTTAGAATCTTGAGAAGCCACACTTCTTCATGGATTTCCACACTCAATGCTATGTACTCTGCCTCTACAGTACTCAAGGCCACAGAGCTATGTTTCCTGTTGCACCAGGAAACCATGGTAGACCCCAAATTAAAACAATAATCAAATGTGTTCTTTTGGTCCACAACGCTCCTTGCCTAATCTGTATCGGCATAGATCAGGTCTAGTGTTAACCAAATACATCAATGATCCAATCAGCTATCAGTACACATGTGGATCAATATCATCTTAATCGAAAGAAGCCTCATTCATCTTCTTCAAGTTCATCATCATTGGTGTAGGCATGGATTTGCAGTCCATCATCTCGAAAAAAAAAATTCAGTGCTCGCTTTCATTTCAGTAATAATTCYTTATGTATCAGTAAGGAATAAATYRTTCACATATAGGACCAAGATTAAGCACTCATTGCCAACAATGTGATAATATATATTTGGGTCAGCAACACTCTTATTGAAGCCCAAACTCATCAAGAATCCATTCATTTTATCATRCCAAGAACGAGGTGCTTGCTTTAGTCCATACAGGACTTTCTTCAACCTACACACATGATATTTCTTGTTGTGTATCATGAATCTCTATGGATACAAATATTTCTTTGTATTTCTCGACACTTCCATCAGTTGCATGCTTGATCTTATAGATCCACTTGGAAATCACTATAGACTTCCCTTCTAGTCTCAGAACAATATCACATACATCATTCTTCAAGATATACTGAAGTTTTTCTGTCATGGCATCTTGCCATACTTTCTCACCTATAGCTTCTCCATGAAAAGAAGGTTAAAAAACAATGATGTGGCTCATGGATGAAAGGTATCTCAAAAATCTCTTTGGTCTCTTCCTCTCTCGGGATGTCCCTTGAGGGATTGTATGTCCCTCTGCCTCCTGCAGAGTTTGTTGATCCCAGGTAGGCCTTTTATGCCCTACTGCAATGTCTTTGGGCATATAAAATGGAGAAATTAGATCAGCTTGAATAATGTATGTCTCCCTTTGAACTGTTGAAGGGAGAGAAGGTATTGTCTCACTGTCAGTCTACATCTAAGATTCTTTGGATCTTTGAAAGGATATCTCTTCTTCAAATATAATATCTTTGTTTACCTAAATCTGTCTCTGACCAAGAATGTAGAACCGATATGCTTTCGAATTCACTATATCCCACAAATGTACCCTTTCTCCCTGAAGGGTCTGGCTTGGATCTCTTCTCTTTGGATACATGAAAATATATTGGGCACCCAAATATCCTGAAGTGTTCAATCTCAGGCTTCACTTCGGTGAAGGTTTATTCGGGAGTTATTTTCTTCAAAATATGGTGGGGATTCCTATTCTGAACATATATTTCTTGTCATGCATGCTTCTTCCCACAAAATCATCTGATCATGCATCATTGCATTGGTTGCCTCAATGATGGTTTTGTTCTTCCTCTTTCTCAAATGTTTTTGACTCCCTCTGAGTCAAGTGACTCCCTATGAAGTCTTAAGGATAAAAATCTTCCTTTATTTTTAACCTTCTTGGAACAAGAAAACAAACGAAAGGAAACAAAAACAAGAATATCTCCTATAGGAGTGTAATGAGTACATCTCTAGAATCAGAACAATTTAAGGATTGTTTTCATAGCTACAATACCTACTTGTAGTGTAGTAAACTTAAAAAATGTAGGTTAGAGGCATGATAATTAAAACAATCAAACCTGGATTCTTCACTTCCAGTGTGTTGTTCCTTTGAATGCAATAAGATCCCTCTGGATCCACGATTTCAGAAAAGGTTTGTTCCTCCTGCAAATACCCTCGTGATAATGATACAAATAATATATATACAAGTGCATACCTAAGGGTACTGATATGATTTATCCAATGGCACCTAGTTGATCTTTGTCCTATGACATCTTCATGAAGAAGGAATTCACAGTGTCACCTTTTGTTATATTTTTATTTTGAAGTTGGCCCTTCAATGTAAGAGATTGAGTAGATGATTGTCTTCCTTGTCTTGACATCGTCTTCCTTCCATTCATCGATATTTGTCTCTGGTAAAACTTTTTGTATCACCCACAATAAGTCTTCCTTTGAATTCTTGCCTTCTAGGAACTGAAGTTTCTTGATCTATCAAGATTTTCTTCCATCATAGTTATGTTCATCATATTTTTAGATTCTTCACAAACCCTTGTCAACTGGGCTAGAAAAACCTAATGACTAGGCTAGGATAGAAACCTTAGATTTTGTTGGGCTTATGACTACCAAAAATAAGCCTTGAAAGTTAGAATAACACAAGTAATCTTGAAAGCTTTTTCAAAGAGCTACAGAAACCCTAAGACCATAAATCTACAGAAATTTGCGGAACCCTAGAAACCATAGGGCCAAAAATCCAAAATTCTTGGAATTTCACTTTGAGAGTTTCTGGAGGTGCATTGAAGGAGTTCATACACTTCTTTCCAAATTTCATCCCCAACATCCAAGTGTGAAGTTTTGAAACACCCAAAAGAAGAGGGTCGAATGGATTTTCTAGAAACCCTAGGAGGGTCATACAGTTCTGCAAAAGAGGAGGGATTGGTAGAAGCTTGTGCAATGGATTCTTCAATACCTATGCTCTAATACCATGTTGATTTTTCAATAAGCTAGGCTCAAGCATGAATTTCATTCCAATTTTATAATTTTACTTGAACCATAGATATTTCCAATTTCACCATTAACAATTTGTTGTAGTAACCAAGATCACAAGAAGAAAACACCATGCACAAATACACAAGAAGTATCCTAGGAAACCCTTCTCAACAAGGGAAGAAAACCCATCCAAGCCTTTTCTATATTATTCAAGAGTAAGACCTCCCACAACATAAACCTATCACACAAAAGGGTGCTCATAAACCCTAGGAGACTAGCACCCAAGAGAGGTGTGCACCTCATCCCAAGAACAAGTACTTTCTAAAATTTTCAAACTTACACTTGTGTTATGTTTCCTCAATGGGGAATTTACCTTTACTTATATTAGACTGGACATATCAAAAGTAGTGTCTATTGGAACAATAGGTATGACCTCAATAACTCACAATATAATTAATAATTACCATATTAATTATCTTTTACATTAATTATCTTTCACTTTATGGTGGGGCCAACCTGTACCCTTTACATCACAAATATGGTTATAGGTAACTCTGACTCTTGGAAAATATAGAAATGGATCCCATACACCCACTAGTGCTCAGCCATTAGGGGCACATCCATCTGTGGTTAGCCACAGGGATGTCCACATCTCTATCTCACTGTGTCTCACAAGAGAATCACACTCACTAGTGCTCAGCCACTAGGATCACGTTCACCTGTGCTCAACCAGAGGCACATCCTACTTAGTATATCTCTCATTGTGTCTCACAGGAGAATCATCTAGGGTATTTTTGGCATAGGGGCAGACTCGGGGTTCAACGCTACAATAGTGCACCAACAAAACCCTAACTAATATCCCTTTCAACAACACCTACAAAGCAGATGAAGTCTCACCCGAGGTAGAGGCAGGGGTGGTTGTAGGAATTCAGTGTCTGCAACCTTAGTTGGGACACAAATATGTAATTACAACACCTTAACAAAGCACTTAGAAGTTACAGTTCATTAAATTCGGCCTTAGTTTACACCGCATTTAAACCCTAACAATAGATCAGCACAGTATTTATACAGATCCAATAGATTCAAGTACTAATCATTCAAACATAGATCAGATCTAGAATTTATTCACATTATTCAGTACTAAGATACCATATTAGACCCTTCTAAGCATACNTAATCATTATGAACTCATTGTTATACCAATAGGATACTAGTAATGAAGTAGAACCATTGTACTAATTAGTGTTACAGCTTAACTAGCTGACTGTTTATGTCATTGATGGTGTTATAGAATGTACAAGAAAACATGTATTTTCCAGATCTATATTCATTGAATGAGGGAAGTTTAGGTAGAATAGAGGAAAGTGAGACATCTAGTAGATCTAACAGACGGAGATCAACTAGAGGTGAGAAGATTAGAATAAAATTCCATAGACGCATGGAATTTTTTCTTGTGAAATGGGGATCGTGTTCTTATGATCACGAGAGCATAGACGACATCGAGGTTCCCTTCAGGTACAAACATATAGTGAAACGATGGGTACCCAAGGATATTCCTGAAATAAACATTGATTTTTGTGTAAACGAAAGGATATACCGGATTTCTCCATCGTCATTACATGTTTTGGGGCTATTTTCCATGGATAGCATCAAGGTCTATTACGATGGATTAACTGAATTGATGGAGTATTTCGGACCCTATTATATCTACAAATATTGGATACGAATAGTCCAATATACAAAAAGTATGTGAAGATATGGCTTGGCTGCAAATTCTATACGGCTAAAAGACAATGATCAAAATAAATTAGCAACTATATGTATTGACGGAAGGCCAAAACTAGTAGGGAATATTGCAGGGTTTATAAATAGTAAATGACCCATGACCACAAATAAGAAACCCAATTGCATATTTGAGGGGCATGGAGGAAATCGTGTATTCGTATGTGCAATAAAATCAATAGTTGCAGGGGAAGAGTTATTGATTCATTACAATTTGAATCGAATAGATACATACGTTATTATTATGGGGGTGGTACATATACTGATTTACCCAACCTGTAAGCAATGACTTATAATTTATGATTTCCATTATTTTCTTTACGGTGTTAATCCATTTGGAGAGCTTCGGTCTGTTTGCTTAGTGTGGCCTATTTTTGTTATCAATAATAACATTCCTCCTTGGATGTCAATAAAGAGGGAGGATTTCTCATACATTTGAATTTATTTCTCATGATAATGATCACAATTCTAATTTTACTATAATGTAGCAGGTTGATCATGGTAAATCAAAAGCGGCCTCAGAACAGGTAAACGAACAAAAAAAATTGAATTGCATTTAATGTGCATTTTATTTCTGTGGTGATCAATTATTTTATTTGTTTACATAATTGAATCATCATTTATTTTGTTGAATATGTAGTCAATGGTCCATGATGTTGATGATGATTCACTCAGTCAAAGGGATTTGTATGAATCCCCCGACCCTATGGTTTTAATTAAAAAAATATCAATAAAGAAAACAAGGAACTATCTCACTTGTTAGATATTCTAGATCAAACTCTTGAGGTCGAAGAAAGGATCATAGAAGTTATGACAAGGCTTAACACATATAAGGTAATAAAAATAATTTCAAGTGGTTTTATTTTTCTGTCATAAGATCAATTATGAAAGATTTATTTTTAACTTTTACATTATCTAAATGAAAAAATGTTTTCTTTATTATATAGATATTTTTGGATCATGTTAACCCTGACATGCATGGTTTCTGTAGTAGTGGTGTTGCACATACGCCATAGGGTCCCAACGCAGGCCATCGTAAACCTACCAGGACGTAGCTATTCATATCTCCACCTTCCACACCATTAGGTGGGAGCCCTAACACGCACACCCATGAAGTGGCCACACAAGTAGGCTCTGGAGGTGGTGACGGAGATGAGACTGGTGATTTGGCCAACTATATGGTTGTTTTTCCTAAAGAAAGACGTGTGACCAGCACGAGGACCCTTAAGGGAACATTTATATTCAACGAGGAAGGGCTTCCATTAAAGCAATTTAAAGTCCCAAGTAATTTTTAAAATTTTAATTTTTTCATGTTCTCTATGTAGACAAATATAAATCATCTAAATTATTATCTTTAAATTAATAATCATATAATCTTATTGCATGTAGGGAACAATGATTTTTATAGGTCCTTGGAGAATAAGGTGTTTCTTATTTTTGGGCCCACCATATGGGAGAGGTGGAATTCCCATAATTCCAACCTCAAAAAAGAATTGATAGATTATCTTGAAATCCTTTTTGGTGTAGACGCATTTAATTAGACCTTGGTCACCGCCGTAGCTGGCCAATATTTAAAATAAACACAAGAAACATATAGGAATCACTTGAAACAAAATGATAGGTACGAGCATCCTCTGATTATTTCAGAGAGGGAGTGTAAGGCCCTCATTGAGGATGCAAAAGAGAAGAAAATGACAGATGAAAGAAAAACACCCTCTGGTCCTAGAAGGTAAATTACAATTTCAATTCAATACCTTCATTTTTTTTTAGATGTAAATAAAAGTGTGGTATATATTAACATACTTGAAACTTTTGATGATAGGTTGACTGACACTTCAAAGGAAACAAAAGAAAGGATTTCCAAATGTGGCTAGCATATGCTAGGCCAGGGGGGCTAGTTGAAGTTGCAGTCACAAATTGTGAGTACCAAAATGTTTTATTTGTATCGCCTTCAAACTTTTAGGTAATTGCATCCAATAGAATTAAAAATACATACTCTTATGCAATGCAAGGTGATGAGTTCAGTACTGAAACCTCGGAGGAAGACCTCCATCTTGGTTACAAGTACAGCTATAAAGTTGTAGTTGAACACCAAAAAGTTTTGGGCAGCTACCAAGAACCACTTTCCAGGATAAGGTAAATAAAATCCAATCCACATTAAACTTTATTATTAATATAATACAATCATATTTGATATCATCGATAAATTTAATGTGTTGCAACTTTGTTTTAATTAGGGGAGCAACATTATAAACCAGCCCACTAGTATTGGAGAGAAATGCATTGATAGTGATTTGCAACCAGAATATGGTTCTTTTGTGCAGTCCCATTCCACAGGGGTATAGCCCCATGATGGTGCTACAACCGAGGCAGATGACGGTAATATGGATGTATTTTAATCATATATTAATAATTTTGTAGTTATACATTTTGTACTTCTATTTTTTTTTACTTATACATTTATGATTGTCCTTATAAAGTTTGTGGTCTCAATGGCAAAGAATGTTGTATTTGAGAATCGTACAGTTGAACAGGAGCATGCGGGGGAAAACATTCCAATGGTGTTGACCAATGCACTAGGTAAATAATGACATTGCACGTGCTTTTTTTAATATCAATGAACTAGTTCAATGATATTTAAAAATTGGCCATCTAAATTTTATATTTTTTTCTTTTGTAGGTGATGCCTCATCACAGCGGCGTCCATTACCCCATGAGTACCCCGTGACTAGGAGTGCTCTGCGTGAGATGACGCAATCACAATCATATTTTGAAGAGAACCCAGAGAACAAAGACATAAATATTGATGAAATGATTAGGAATTTTAGAGCTAAGAAGAAGAGGTCAGCTAAAACTAAATGATGATGTGAAATATTTTAATAACTATTTATAAAGTATATTTTCTATGAAAAACTCTTTTGTACTTGTTGGGTCACCAAAATGTCATTATTTTACCAACCTTTTACTTCACTTTTCACCATATTTTGCTTTCCCGCAGCCTTACATTAAGACTATTTTCATGATTACATATGAGTTTAGACCTATTATTTTCCAAAGCATTCATTTTAGTATTTTGAGTGAGTTTATGATTAAATATTGGAAAAATAACATGTTTTCACTTATATATCAAAGTGGGATGAGTTCTATGATGTTTACAAGTGCATTTTAATACGCCAACCAAATCATATGATGGAATAGAATAAAGCCTATTTTCACATCAATTTCCATTCTCTAGTTTTAGATGTAAAGTGCTTTAGTGTAGTGTATGATGTTATGGAATAGTTGTTACTTTTCTCTTAGGAGAATTGATCTCACTCCAAATGGATCAAGGAAACATTTTATTTCATTGTAAACAGTTGTGAATATTGGTATGTATATATTTTTGTTTTTGTTGTAAATATTTCAATAGATTTATATGTTGGGTATTGGGGAATTGAGAGTGATGTGAGGGGGGGGCGGGGAGTGGGGCATAAGATCTTCTTCCTTCACATGGTTTGCCCTGTTCAGTAGAGAATAATTTATTGGAGTTGTTTAATCTTGGATCAAACCTCCCTCGAACCAACGAAGCAACAACAAAGTCAATGTTGACTTCGTTGTTGTTGCTTCAAATCAAGGGAGGAAGTTTGATCAAATATTAGATGCACGGCTTTAATAAATTATTCTCGAAACCAAGAGAATCTCTTTCAGGTATGTTCTAACACTCTCATAAAAATGCATCTTAGAGTAAATAATTTGCTACAAATATGACTAGTATTGATTCTATAGATATTTAATGAGGTTAAATAATTTTGGTAGGTACTTTAAGATCTTTCTTCTTCGAGTGAGGGAAGCTCAAGAAAAACAGAGAGTCATACATCTAAAGAGAAACACGTTGGGGAAACTATTCCAACTATGTCGACCAGTTCATTAGATTAGGTGTGATTTCTCCTTTCAGCATAGTTTATATAGCCATCAATTTTGGTTATGTTTAATGTTTATGAACTGTTATTTGATTATTTATTAATACAGGGTTTGTTATGTGATAATTTATTGAGATATATCATTTGTTTAGTACTTTTCATGTTCTCTCCTTGCATCTAGCAATGGTAGATATGAGTCCATTTATATTGAGTGAAAGAAACTTAGCTTCTTGTAGGGATTGATGAAGCATTAGTTCATGCATCTACTGTTACGGGTCCTCGTAGAATAAGGCCAAATGAACTGAGAAAAAATTCCATAAATAGTGTTGTTGTACTATGTCTCCTTTTTTCAAGGCATTGTTCTAGATCATGGAGCATGTAATATTGTTACCACCATTCCTAATAAGATCATCTTCTGCTATGTGTGTATCATATTTTTCTTGACATGTCTGTTCCCATAGTTCATTTTTACCTTTGAGTCATCTCATGGATAGAACAATTTATTAGTGATCTATTTTGAACCATAAAATAAAGGACTTTCATTTGATGAACTTCTACAAGTTTGCTCAAATTGCTTTCTGGATCACTTTAGGATTATTTTTTGGGCCTAGTTAAGTGCAAACAACTTGTTGTTCATGTTTTCTTACTTGCTTCCCCCAATTTCCAACAATAATAAATAATTGGGTTTTAGGTTTCATGACACCCTTCTTACATTATAAGTGTCATGATTTTCAAGGCTAACAACTAAGAGTTTCTGGGGAATAGGAATTGAAGAGGATGAGATCCCTCCAATGAATGAGAGATTGATAAATATGTCATGCACTTATTTTACATTTCAAATATTGAATATGCACTCCAATATTGTGTGGTATTGATACATACATTTGAAGGGAACCTTGTATTCTAATAAACATGGGAAACTATGGAGTGTGCTTGTTTTGATCAATGTCTTGTTGGCATTTGGAAACTGATGGATACTAAATTCTAAAATCTTGTTGTTATCTTGGTTGGATGATTATCCCAAATTAATGATCTCTTAAGTGTTTTGATGCCTTTTGTCTTGATTACCTTCGATGATTTCAAACCTATTTGCTCAAGAGGATTTTACTGAGTGGCTTATGCATTGGTAATTTGTTGTGTGGATTGACTTCCTTGGCTATGGAGGATCCTCAAGTGGTTCACATTAGTGGCATGGTAATGGTGTTCATAAAGTGATAATATTCTTACACTTAAGAATATAAATCATGGAAATCAAAGAACACATAAGCCTACATTGCAACCAAATACTTGTGCCCAATTATGTTATTATCCCTACTATTAAGTTCTTCATCATTAGTTGTCGGCATACCTATAATTAAATTGGATTGATTATCACCTGAATGAAGATAATTTTCAATGCATAGATACCATATTTACACTTATTATCAAGTTTCATTAGTTGCCACATATGAGAAACTATGAGTCAGTGCTTGATGCCAATTGATGTGCTCACGTGTTTTTAATTGTGAAGTTGTTCACGTGCAATAGGAAATAAAGGAGTTTCATGAGCATGAGAAGAGTTAAAAATAAGGGAATTTTAGTTGTGTCTAGAGATTCCTTTCAATTTGTTTAGAGATCAGTTACACTACACTAAAAAAAGAAACATTATTTCATAAGGAAAAACACATATTTATGTAAAAGGTATTATCCATACTAAAAGCCTCGTATCCACTAATGCAAATGTCAAGGGAAGGGAATCATTGATTTTTTATCACCTTAAAACGAATTAATTCTTCCAATTTGATTCATTGTGCGTTCAAATGCTTTTAGAATTCGCTAACCCTTATAATGTTTTTTTTCTGTAAAATCCTACTTTTTAATTATTTTATTTTCATATTGTTAATAAATTGAGAATCCTTGGTTGATCAGGGGATCAAATTTTGCTCAAAAATTCAAAGTGCTCGGAATCGCTTCAAACCAGACGAGAGCGTGGGTCTCGTCATTGCGAACCCAAC
>JZKD02S0291119.1:295013-333120 GCA_000966675.3 Picea glauca | reverse complement strand
AATGGGCTATAAAATAGCCAAGGGATAATGATAATAAAGGGTTGATGTCGTGAAAATTGACCAAGAAACAATATGATATGAATCTTTGTATGTGAAATTATGTTGGTTCAAATGCATTTCTATGATATGTGGGAAAGTGGAGGTTTTTCAGGTAGAGAGACTACCTAGAACTGAATATACGATGACAAAATCCCAGCAACACAATTCATTGTATAGTCCATGATAGGGTGTTGACCCTAGTTCTATCACGAGGGGTGGATTCATTTCCCACCGTGTATCCTATGAAACCTGGAGTCATGGGAGGACGGTGTTATATCATGCTCCCATAGACGTGTGATAATGACTGCCAGTTACCAGCTGGGGAAGCTTGGTCAAGGTAGTTGACACTTCCGCTTACAGGCTCTATCTGGAGTTAGGTAAATATAGTTGATGCTCCAGGATAGTCCAGCGGAAGAAGGATGGGGATGGAAGATGGAAGTAGGTTAGGAAGGAAGGATGATTATAAGAATTTGAGAGTGAGCAGATTTTAATCTTATAGTAGAATTGCTTGATTTTCCTTTAAAAAAAAATTGCTCAATTAAACTACAATTATCTAAGTGAATGTCGCTTGTGTTAAATTATTATAATGGAAGGATTCTAAAAATATTTTAAATGGTTTACTATTCTTTATGAAATGAATAACATTGATGACTAGATTGGAATCATACGGGGATTTCATTAAATGTGATAATTATTGTCATTAGTACACGTGTGAGTTTTGTATGTGCTAGCTACCCAAACATGCCTTGCACATGTATACTAGCATGTATGAATGTTTAAGTTGATGATGTGTGTGTCTAATGGAGATGTATGATTCATGTTATTGCTATCCTTCTTTTCTAAGTTACTATAACTTCAGGACAAAGTTTCTTGAAGGGTGGGTGTATGTAACACCTAGTTAATTACTTTAATTATTATGATTAATTTAGTTTAAATTAATTCAATTAATAGTTGAGTTGATGAAATTTTATATTACCTTTTAAATTCAGTAATGCCACCATCAAAAGAATTATTATTTTATTTTATTAAAGGTGGGTAAAGATTTAATAACAAGATAAGGCAGATAGAAAATTTATGAGGGGGTAGGGACTACCTAAATGGAGGGGGATAAGGAAGGGGGTTGGGTGCATTAGTAGGGGGATTCGAGAAAAAGGGAAGGAGGTTTTGGAGAAGGATAATTGGAGGAAAATTGGAGAGGAGTTTTGGGCTAGTGGACTAGTTGCTGGGATTTTGGGCTCGGGGGCCAGGAAATCTAATTTCCTGGAGCTAGGGAGTCGAAGAGGATTTGTTCCTAGCTGGATGGAAGGAAACAATTTCAGGAAGGAATTTTTTAGGAAACAATTGCAGAAGGACAACCTCCTTCTTCAAGAGGCATTTCACTGTTATTACTCTTTACTGTTATTCACCATAAACTGTTAATTTTTGTTATTTTTACGAGTAAAAGATAAATATATTTGTATATTTACACACCCACATCTAGAACTGAAGCAGAAAATTGGTTTACATAAATAAGAAAGATCAACATATTTATTTTATTAACAATTCATTGATATAACCATGAATCCCTGAGGAAAGGGGGTTGTTACAGTTCTCCCATGCCATAAGTCGTATCCATCCTGAGGGTCGTAAATACACTCTCCTTTCTGACCTTCGAGTTGACCTAGCACAAAGTTGCAAACCTATCACTCTTGGCTCTCTCTCTCTTTTTTCACAATTGGTACTCTAAGCAAGTTTTCTTCCACAAAGATGGTTTATACACAACACTAGTGGTAGGGGATCAAAGACCTTAACTAATCAAAATGACAAGTTACAAGCCCAAATAATCTCAAACACTTTTCTCATAAATCATAATTCTCGATGTGTGAAACCCTAAACTTAATTTCCCAGGCCCTCGACACTCAATCCATGAACCTGAACAAAAACCAAAGTCTGAGACTTAGTCAATTTTCAATAAGTCTTTTGTAACTAGAGAAGTTAGTGAGATCGATCTTGATGCCATCCAGATCATTTTGCAAGATCATATCTGAAAGCTACCGGAAAACTTAGTCTGATCACCTCTGGTACTCCACCGGAGGACCTTTTTCCAACCATTTTGGTTTCACTGACAAACATTATACAATATCCTCTAGTATATATTAAAGGACTTGAAGAGATATCCTCCGACTTTCACTGGAGTAGTTAAAAAAATTAGCGTCGGACTCTTCATACCACTTAACATCATCTCCGTTGAAGTTAAGAGAAATGCTTTATAAGATTTCCCCAGTAGCTACCAGAGGAATTTGTGTGATCGAATCCTTTTTTATTGGAGAAATCAACATTATGGTTTCCAGTCCAATCCATAATACTTGGAAATAACTCCTTCGGTTTTCACCGGAGGAGTTAACATGATTGCCTCCGGTTTAAACCAAAGGGATTTACACAAACCTCCTCAGTGTATACACTTACCCACCGGCACACTTCACATTAATCTCTCTAGTATACACTTGAGTAGTTCCCATGAACCGCTCCAGCCTCGAATTAGTCACCATTGGCCAAGATATACCATTTGATCTTCCGGTCTATATTTTTCAAGTGCCTTCCCACCGAGGCTTAAAATTTCACAATGTCACCAATCATACTATCTTCCGATGATGATATCCCACTCAATATCAACACGAGTAACTCTTCAAGTATTTGACACATTGATTGCTTAAGCATATTTATTTTTCATGCATATGATTTTAGCTCCTGGTATAATTCTGCTTATTTATTGTCTAGTCTTGTTTTCAAGCTAATTTCGTTTATGCATTGCATATTTAGAAATGTCTCCACGGAAGAAGGTGACAAGAAAAACACCTACCATAGATTCCTTTGGGAGTGGTGGCCAACATGAGGATGAACCCGACATCGCAGGAGTAGTTTATCATGACACAACAACAATCTTGGAAAAGGGAGGAGACTCACTCAAATGGAGCAATGTCTATCAAATGTTTAAAAAGAAAAATTTCCTCGTCAATGTTGAAGACCAGGATGAGCTTAAAGTCTTCAAAAATATCAGGAAATCAAGAATACACAGAGTAGCATCCCGCTCTGTAGTATTTCCCTATACATATGTCATTGCTTGGATTCTCAAGAACATAGACTTGGAGAGAAGATACATATGCAACGTCGGGGTAGAAATTATAGCCTCGTTTCAGCCCATAGATCTAGAAAAATGTTACCATCTAGAGAAATGGACCCGAAAGTTAAATGAGTAACTTATTAGTGGATTCAAGTGTATGACCAAATATATGTTTCACATCTAGTACAAACCATATAAATAGTTTAAACTCAGACTGACCGACAGATACCCCACGATCGCACTAAGGAAGCCATATCAATACATCCTGGCCATGCTCTACAGGTTGTACAGAGAGCCAGACACCTCCAAACTTCCTCTGTTGTATATGCCCTTGATTCACACTTATGCAGACTAAGGGTCGTCATTAAACTGGGCTGACATTGTGTCAACAAAATTAACAAATGTTATCACAGTCATCAAGGGAGTCGATCTTGGGACATTTCCAGATTTTCACATGTCCTCATACCTTCTAGATATCATGTGTGTAGCGCACCAATATCTGAAGATGGGTTGGGAATGGAATATGACAGACCCGACCATATACATACACTACAAAGTGATCTGGGAGCACAAGTACAAAACATAATACCATAGGATATGCGACTATTTCCTAGCCCCATTATACCAGTTCATCTTCTGTGCGCCAGCCCCATGTAAGATAGACAAGGCACTTGCAGTGATCAAAAGTATAGGGTATTGGTACTTGATGGAGCATGGCATGTATATCAAAGTATACAGAGCCACCAAAGCCCCACATATACTTCCCCAATTTTTCCCAGATAAGTTAGTACTCCAAGAAGTGGCTTATCAAACAGTGATCAATGGAGTCAGGGCAATTCTCTATCGATATAAGAAAGCAATATGGCCTTGATCCCATTGTGGATTGACTCATATTCATTTGCAAACACCAAAAAAGACCAATATGATGTGTATGTTTTGCTTTTGCACCACTTTGGAGAAGAAATATTCAGGAGGCATGACCCAAAGAAAGTCATCAAATAACAGTTTTCTAAGCATGGCATCCATGGCCTTCATGGCCTCTCTCACTAAGGATATGAGGGCCCTTTCGAACAACACTACTGCAGATGAGGCCACTCTCGAAGAACTTGTTTATCGCAAGATCAAGTCACTTGACGACCAATATGAATTTTGGGAAACGTATGTTTGAGACAAAAATACATGAAAAGAACAAAATAGCAAATTTTAATTCTTTGTTAGCTATATCCAATTTTGTCTTTTCTAAACTACTTCCAGATTTTTCTTTTTCTCACATGTGTCAAACAACTAGTAAGAGAATTTGAAAGTTCTTTTTTAATTGATTCTTGAGGAATCCAAAAGTCATTTCAGGAGTTATTAATAGTTGTATAAATAAAGGAAGAGACCCCTTTTGAAAGGGCTCTTCAATATTTGTATACAATCGAGAAACTATTTTCAAAGAAAATACTTTGTTAACTAATATTGAGAAGCCCTCAGGGCCAGATTTTGATAGAGAGAAAAACTTATGTGTATTGATGTTTGTTGTGAACTAATTCAAGCATAATATTTGTTGTTCACATGGGTTGTAAGAACATACTTTTCTTATAGACTTTTCTAATGCAATCAATGTTACTCTTGCAGTTTTGTTATTCTTTCTTATATTTAATGTCTTGAGCATATGAGTTGTCGATGTATGTGATAAAGTAACTTAGACTATTATGGTTATATATTCATGTGTATGTGTTATCTAACTTTATTCCTTCATTACAATTATCTGGGTGAAGTTATTTTAGAGTTAGTCTCATTTTCGTTGTTCATTCGCTTAAGACAGTTCGCTCCTAGCTAGGACAAGATAGATTAGAGTAGATTAGTTTTTGTTTTATGCATTTATATATCCTTCATCTATATCTTTCATTTACATAACCATCCAACCTCACAACTAGTAATGTCAGCCAAGCCAGAATCTAGATGGGTCTCCTAAACCAAATGGTGCATAGTCTAATTGGGATTGTATATCGGGGATTAACCCTTAGTGTTGCAGGGAATTTCCACCCCATCAACACAACTATATGTCTATTTACATGTTATTAACTCTAATTTTCACAAAAAATGGCCACCACTGCATGACAATCATATAATGCTATAAATATCCACTTGTTTCATTTCCCATATCGCTCCTACTCCAAATATAGTTACATGTATCATGTACTTCTTCAATGTCTTATTGTTTCTAGATTGCATAATTTCATACTTCCAGCAACAATATTTTGTTATGAGTATCCAAAGGCATAAACTTAATTTATTAAGCTCCCTCACCAAATTTTGGTTTATAGAAAAAACACTTTATGTCATCACCAACCTTCACTCCAAAATTCCCTTCCATCAACAAAGCTTATTAGACACTCAAATTCAAACAAAAATACAAAATTTACCTTAAATTGTGGTGTCATGATATCATAAGCAACCAATTCTCCAGCACAAAGGACAACACTACACTGCAATAGTGGCTAACACATTACCTTGTGCTATTACATGATTATAAAAAAAATCCTTCTTCATGATGCAAGCCAACAACAACTCTTAGCATTGCATTACTCATGAGAAAGAATGGGGTCCACTATGTTGTCCTAATCGAGATTCTGTTTACCATAATATGAAGCCTCTTATTCTAGCTAGTTTGTTACATAAGACTCCACCCTCTTTCCATCTCCAACATCATAACCCAGGTTGTATCTATTGGGCCATACAAATGAGACTGTTATACTTACAACATAAATAAAAGGTCCCAAGATCATCCATTATCGTATGGTCATGTGTTGAACCACTGAATTGACCCAAGACATTGTGGGTCTCTACTCCACTACTCACTAACATTCAAATGGGCCACACATTCTCCTAATATGCATTCTCCTACATGTGAGACTTTTCATTCCAATTTTTATTAATTTATTTTTCTTACACCGGGGAGTAGCATCATGCCTCACAAAGAATTTCACAGCATGCCACGAATAAAAAACCTCAATCAAAACAATCATGATAAATCTATTATGATTGGTCCTAGCCTTAGACATATACATACATTGATTTCAAGGCCACACAAATAACATCACCATCACTATAATGATTACACATAAGGTTGTATCTGCCACCATGTATTTTTACCTTCATGACCTGTGTGTCACTATCCATTGAAGGCCATCAACCTAGTCTTAGATGTGACCTCTTCAACCCTCAACTACATTAGGGAGCTACCCAAACTTTAGACTATGTTCTCCTTCAACCACGACAACAAAGGAACAAGCCTCAAATTGATATGGGAATTGATGAGTAGTTGTTTTCATATGTTTATTACATATCCTCGAGAGCATTAAAAATAGCATAAGAGATAACACTTTGGGATTATCTTTCCCAAAATTTCTCCATATCTTATTTGGATTCATAGTAGTAGTTTTCTTCTCTACTTGCATATCCATGCCCTAGGTTGAGAAAATCATGCTCTCATGCCTTATTTGGATTCATAGAAATAGATTTCTCCTCTACTAGTAGATCCATGCCCTAGCTTGAGAAAATCATGCTCTTGTGCTTTATTTAAATTCATGGCAGTAGTTATTTCCTTTACTTGCAAAGCCACACCCTAGCTTGAGCAGATCATGTTCTCAATTGGTACGCATATCATCCATTTCCAATGGCTTGGTACAACAATTTTTTCTACAATTTTATCTACCACAATTTGTAGAGACTCTTTTGTCAGATTATCCAATGAACATACACTAGTAAATTGATCCACCATCAACATGCCTCACACATGCATTCACTAGATTTCATAACTCATGACAAATTGATCACATACTACCACAACCTATTGACTTCATGCACCAACAATTATTTACTCTAAGTTGATCCATCATAGATGCCTCATATTCCCTCCCTAACCTACAATCAACTTGTATATGGCACCACTACATTGTTGCACTGAAATGGACTCCATAACTCGTGGCCAACAGGGGAACTTTTCCTCACTCACATCAACTTTAACGTTCCACAACCATCTCCAATATAGAAACCCTAGACATTGTTTGACACATATTAGGAATCCCATCGATCGATCCAAGTTATCCAATATTGATTCGATTATGAACATATTCGAGGAAATAAATGCTTGCATATGCCCACCCCTCCACGATTCCCATTATCACAAATACCTCTAACTAGAGACTCTAGGCCTATCTAGGCTCTAATACCATATTAAATTTCACATGAGAGAGAGATAAAGAAAAACACAAGATGAAAATTAGTGATTACCCTAGAAACCTTGTACTTACAAAGCCAATGTCGAATAGATATCTATTATCCTTGTCCAATACAACAAAGTTGGGAATTTTACAATGGAGTATACCAAGCCTTTATATATGCTTCATCACATCAAATACCAAGGGTAGGTGAACCTGCTATGAGAAACCAATCATTGATCAAATCAAGGTTAACCTAACCACTCTTGACAAAGTCAATATCAACTGAACATTCCCTCTTTGAAATTGGCTTGGGATAAACACCTACCCACCTCAAAATTCATTAATCAAGTATTCAATATTACAACATGCCCCTCTTAATTCTACCAATGAAATTCTATTGCCAACATATGGCCCTCTTCTAGATTTTACACTAGTGAATAATCGAATCAAGGTTCTCACATGTGATTTTTCATGTTTTCCTCTCATTAGTGTTGTGTTATTTTCCCAATTCTTCATCTTGATTGTCATGATTCCTCCATATCTACCACATTCTCATGGTTTCTTCTTAACTCAACATTCCTTCACTACTTTGTGAGTTATGTCAACATATATCATTTCACCTCTCTTATGATTCTTGGCACCTCTCGCAAACATCCATCCATTTAACATTTGTGACCTTATTTTTTCATTGAGTCTTTCCAAGATTGGTGTGTCGATCCACTAGCTTCAATTTTGTTGTATTATTGTCAATCTCCTTGGGCCATTGCAAATCCTCCCCTTGTGGGCCTTTATTGTACCTCATAGGTTGGGGTTATATTTCCAAGCTCCCATGAAGATCTCACTCTCCATGGTCAACTATTTAAATAGCCCCTTCTCAGGTCATCCTGCTACAACTCTGCAAAACTGGAATCACTCCACTATGACTTTCATTAAATCTTCTCGATGTTGTAGCTCAAACACTAGGTCCATACTATTTTTTATCATATCGTATTCATGTATTGTTGGATATGTGTTGTATTCATTGCCAATAAACTACCTGATAAGGGTTTAGGGATTGGTCCCTAAATGAAGGGGGTTTACGGGGGGGGCACAAGGGGTGGATCCCTCGAGAAGTTTTCTTTGGTCCATATTGTGTTTTTTTAGCCAAAGGTTTTGGCTCATTGTATTCTAATCTTTGTTAAGGGCTTATATTTGTAATCTAATCCAGGTTAATGTATTAGGGTTAATTGAAGATGAAAAATACCTAAAATATTGTATCATGGTGAATGATTGAGTTAATACAATGAGATGAAGAGAGATGTGACTCTAAGTTAGATTAGTTTTCAAAATAAAATATTGTGTACAACATGTGAATATGATATGGTTATTATTCCATTTTAGATTCTATTAGTACTGCTTTTACAGTGTTTAGCTCATCTTGTGAAGAGCAAGGGTATCTTGGGTTTGTGATAAACATGTTCTTGAGTGGAAGCTTTGCATAGTGAATCTTGTGTGAAGGAAAATGGTGAGTAATTCATGAATAGAGATAGATAAATTAAATGGTAAAAGCTTTGAGTCATAGAAACTAAAGATGGAAAATATTCTTGTGGACAAAGATCAGTGGGTTGCTGTGTCTGGAAACAAACCTGCGGATATAGTGAAAGAACACTGGGAGAAGTTGGACAAGAAGGTGAACAATACTATCTCATTGTGTATTTTAGGTTCAATATTGTTGAATATCTAGGGAGAATATAGCACCAAGGAGTTGTGGGAAAAGTTAGGGGCTTTGTAGTAGTACAAATCCCTAGTAAACAAACTATTCCTTTGAAAGAAGTTGTATCATCTGGGAATGAACAACAGCAACTGCATGTTAGAGAATCTAAATGCATTTTAACACTCTGGTAAGTTATTTAGACTTTGTTGATATTAAAATGTATGAATAAGATAAGTGTATTGTGTAGCTATGCTCTTTGATAGATTCTTGGGATAATCTAGTTATGTCCATTGGTAGCACTATTGCAACTACATTAAAATTTGAGGATGCAGTTGCATCATTGTTATTAAAAGAGATGAGGTGAAAATCCATGGAGGGTTTTTCCAAGGATGCTTATCTATAAGAGGTCATCCCCAAGAAAAAAATAAAAATAATTATTTAGGGTGTAGATCTAAATCTAGAGGTAGATTTAAATCTTTAAGTAAATGTTGGAAATGCAGTGAAGTTGCGCATTATAAGAAAGATTGCAAATCTAAAAATATTAATAAAAGTAGGGGATCTGATGATTCCCCTTCCATAGAAACGAAAACCTACACAAAAGAAGGAGGTGATGTATACTTGGTATCTACAAGTAGATATTTAGATCACGATGTATGAAAGATTGACTTGGGTGCTTCATTTCATATGACTACTCATTGGGAGTGGTTTTGTGAATATGAAAATCACAATGGAGGTGATGGTTTCCTAGGAAATGAATCGACAACCAAAATCATAGGACGTGAAAGAGTCACGATGTTTCTCGAAGATGGAAGGATTATAACTCTCCCTAGACTTTTGCACATTCCAATACTGGCTAGAAACCTTAAATTCATAAGTAATATGAATGATGCAAGCGTGCACATTGTGTTTGAAAATGAAACCTACAAGATGGTTTGAAGATTAATGGTGTTGTTGTGAGTTTGGATTGGAACTCTAAATACGTTGTTGGGAAGTACTATTACTAAAAGGTGTAATAGTTATGTGGTTTCTGAGGATAGCATTGAAGAGGACGAGACCCCTATTGTCCTTGGAGAAATACAATTCTTTGGCATCAAAGACCGCGACATATTGGAGAGAAGGGATTTTGGGCGTTACACAATGAAGGTATGGTTGAAGGTAGATTTGATTGCTCGTAATATTTCGAATTCTATTAACATTGTATATATAGTAGTAAATAAAATCAAATAAGATTCCCATATGGTACTACAAGAGAAGAAGGAATCTTGGAGTTGATACACGTTGATGTGTTTGGACCTGTGCCTGTTCCATAATTAGGTAAAGTTGTATACTATGTTTCTCTTATAGATGATTTCTTGAGGAACACATGGATCTATTTCCTCCGGAAGAAATATGAGGTTTTCAATAAATTTAAAGAGTTTAAAGGCTCTTATAGAAAACCAGACATAAAATAAAATAAATGTATTGAGGATAGATAATGGAGGATATTTTTGTGGAAATGTGTTCAAGGAATTTTGTGAGAATTGCATAATAGAAAGGCAAAAGACTGCTCCATACACACTTCAACAGGATGGAGTTGTATAAAGAATGAACAATACGTTTATGCAAAAGGAAAGGAGTATGTTCAGTGGTGCAGGCTTAGAGCATGGTTTTTTAGTAGTGGATATTACATATTACCTAATAAAATCAATTACCTACATTAACACTAGGCAATAAAACTCTACATGAGGCATGGATTGGTAAGAATCTANGTTGGGGAAACTTATTGGAGATAGTTGGTATTTAAAGGTTACTTCATCCCTCCAGAGTGGGAGGTAGTTAGAGCTAAGGTATGAAGTGTATAACCTTGAAGCAGATGGATTGTTAAGATATCAAGGAAGGATGTACATCCCTGAGGGTGGTGATATTCCAAGCATCATACTCAAGGAATCCCATAAAGCACTTTATTGTGCACATCCGGGTGTGAAGAAAATATATGCACACATGGAGAAGTTTTTCTTCTGGGTAGGAATGAAGTGTGATGTAGTCCATTTCATCGCCAAGTGCCTTGAGTGTCATGAAGTGAAGGTTGATCATTACCATCTGATAGGTCTCCTACAACCACATGATGTTCCTATGTCCAAGTGGGAATTCATTTCTATGGATTTTGTTGTGGGATTTCCACTCACATCACTAAGGCACAATGTCATTCTTGTTGTAGTTGATAAATTTACCAAGAGTGCTCATTTTATTCTAGTTAGAGACACTTACAATGTCACTAATGTGGCACGTGTTTTTATAAGTGAAGTCATCTGTATACATGGGTTACCCAAGAATATCATTTTAGATAGAGACTCTCGGTTTACCTCTAGGTTTTGGACAAGTTTGCAGTCAGTGTTGGGGAATCAGTTGAACTTGAGCACAACATATCATCGCGAAATGAATGGGCAAACTGAGAGAGTAAATCAATTCATGGAAGACATGCTTAGGATGTATGTTATGGATAATCAAGCCCATTGGGAGAAGTACCTACCTTTGGTAGAGTTCACCTACAATAACAGTTTTCACAGCTCAATTGGAATGCCACCCTATGAAGCTCTATATGGAAGGCCATGAAGGACAACGTTGAGTTGGGAAAGGTTAGAATGTAGAGTGATAGTAGGCTAGAATTGATTCGAGATATGGAGGAACATTTGATTCATATTAGACAACAATTAAATGAAGCACAAGATAGACAAAAAAATTATGTTGATGCACATAGGACCGATCGAAGTCATAAAGTTGGAGATCAATTTTTCATTCGTATCAGGCCTAATAAGAGTACCATTCGGTTTGGGAAAGGCACAAAGTTGTCACCTCAATTTATAGGACCGTTCAAAATACAAGAGAGAATTGAACCCGTTTCCTATCATCTCGTACTGCCATCCCACTTGCATAAAACTCGTAATGTTTTTCATGTATTTTTTCTACGTCATTATGTTGTTGACGAATCTCACAAACTAAATTGGAAGGAATTGCAAGTCTCGGATGTGGGAACCATCATGATTGAACCATTACGCATATTGGAACATAGGGTCTGATAGCTCAGGAATCATTTGGTAGACCAAGTTAAGGTCCAGTTGGACAAGTATAGCCCCGGATCTGCTACTTGGGAGGATGCAAAGAGATTATGATGAAATCATCCCTCACTTTTTTTACCACCTTGGGAATATGTTTCTCGAAGGTTGTGATTATGTAATGCCACATTTTAACTTAGACAACTAGAATTACTTATGGCCCAATCGTATTTTATTTGCTTATTAACCGTGAAACTATTAACGATACACTTAAAAATTTTGACATATGGACCTATGTGAATGTCAATACTACGAATGTTTATCGTTATTTGAATTGTGATGGATATTATGCAACCTAATTCTAGCTTGAAAATTTTGAAGTTTAAATTTGTTGGTACGTGGATACCAAGTTAATGATATGATTAAATGCATTTACACGATAATAATGTATCGATGTGTATGAGTTTGTGTTATAAACTAATCTGCAGATTAATGGGCTATAAAATAGCCAAGGGATAATGATAATAAAGGGTTGATGTCGTGAAAATCGACCAAGAAACAATATGATATGAATCTTTGTATGTGAAATTATGTTGGTTCAAATGCATTTCTATGATATGTGGGAAAGTGGAGGTTTTTCAGGTAGAGAGACTACCTGGAACTGAATATACGATGACAAAATCCCAGCAACACAATTCATTGTATAGTCCATGATAGGGTGTTGACCCTAGTTCTATCAGGAGGGGTGGAGTCATTTCCCACCGTGTATCCTATGAAACCTAGAGTCATGGGAGGATGGTGTTATATCATGCTCCCATAGACGTGTGATAATGACTGCCAGTTACCAGTTGGGGAAGCTTGGTCAAGGTAGTTGACACTTCCACTTACAGGCTCTATCTGGAGTTAGGTAAATATAGTTGATGCTCCAGGATAGTCCAGCAGAGGAAGGATAGGGATGGAATATGGAAGTAGGTTAGGAAGGAAGGATGATTATAAGAAGTTGAGAGTGAGCAGATTTTAATCTTATAGTAGAATTGCTTGATTTTCCTTTAAAAAAAAATTGCTCAATTAAACTACAATTATCTAAGTGAATGTCGCTTGTGTTAAATTATTATAATGGAAGGATTCTAAAAATATTTTAAATGGTTTACTATTCTTTATGAAATGAATAACATTGATGACTAGATTGGAATCATACGGGGATTTCATTAAATGTGATAATTATTGTCATTAGTACACGTGTGAGTTTTGTATGTGCTAGCTACCCAAACATGCCTTGCACATGTATACTAGCATGTATGAATGTTTAAGTTGATGATGTGTGTGTCTAATGGAGATGTATGATTCATGTTATTGCTATCCTTCTTTTCTAAGTTACTATAACTTCAGGACAAAGTTTCTTGAAGGGTGGGTGTATGTAACACCTAGTTAATTACTTTAATTATTATGATTAATTTAGTTTAAATTAATTCAATTAATAGTTGAGTTGATGAAATTTTATATTACCTTTTAAATTCAGTAATGCCACCATCAAAAGAATTATTATTTTATTTTATTAAAGGTGGGTAAAGATTTAATAACAAGATAAGGCAGATAGAAAATTTATGAGGGGGTAGGGACTACCTAAATGGAGGGGGATAAGGAAGGGGGTTGGGTGCATTAGTAGGGGGATTCGAGAAAAAGGGAAGGAGGTTTTGGAGAAGGATAATTGGAGGAAAATTGGAGAGGAGTTTTGGGCTAGTGGACTAGTTGCTGGGATTTTGGGCTCGGGGGCCAGGAAATCTAATTTCCTGGAGCTAGGGAGTCGAAGAGGATTTGTTCCTAGCTGGATGGAAGGAAACAATTTCAGGAAGGAATTTTTTAGGAAACAATTGCAGAAGGACAACCTCCTTCTTCAAGAGGCATTTCACTGTTATTACTCTTTACTGTTATTCACCATAAACTGTTAATTTTTGTTATTTTTACGAGTAAAAGATAAATATATTTGTATATTTACACACCCACATCTAGAACTGAAGCAGAAAATTGGTTTACATAAATAAGAAAGATCAACATATTTATTTTATTAACAATTCATTGATATAACCATGAATCCCTGAGGAAAGGGGGTTGTTACAGTTCTCCCATGCCATAAGTCGTATCCATCCTGAGGGTCGTAAATACACTCTCCTTTCTGACCTTCGAGTTGACCTAGCACAAAGTTGCAAACCTATCACTCTTGGCTCTCTCTCTCTTTTTTCACAATTGGTACTCTAAGCAAGTTTTCTTCCACAAAGATGGTTTATACACAACACTAGTGGTAGGGGATCAAAGACCTTAACTAATCAAAATGACAAGTTACAAGCCCAAATAATCTCAAACACTTTTCTCATAAATCATAATTCTCGATGTGTGAAACCCTAAACTTAATTTCCCAGGCCCTCGACACTCAATCCATGAACCTGAACAAAAACCAAAGTCTGAGACTTAGTCAATTTTCAATAAGTCTTTTGTAACTAGAGAAGTTAGTGAGATCGATCTTGATGCCATCCAGATCATTTTGCAAGATCATATCTGAAAGCTACCGGAAAACTTAGTCTGATCACCTCTGGTACTCCACCGGAGGACCTTTTTCCAACCATTTTGGTTTCACTGACAAACATTATACAATATCCTCTAGTATATATTAAAGGACTTGAAGAGATATCCTCCGACTTTCACTGGAGTAGTTAAAAAAATTAGCGTCGGACTCTTCATACCACTTAACATCATCTCCGTTGAAGTTAAGAGAAATGCTTTATAAGATTTCCCCAGTAGCTACCAGAGGAATTTGTGTGATCGAATCCTTTTTTATTGGAGAAATCAACATTATGGTTTCCAGTCCAATCCATAATACTTGGAAATAACTCCTTCGGTTTTCACCGGAGGAGTTAACATGATTGCCTCCGGTTTAAACCAAAGGGATTTACACAAACCTCCTCAGTGTATACACTTACCCACCGGCACACTTCACATTAATCTCTCTAGTATACACTTGAGTAGTTCCCATGAACCGCTCCAGCCTCGAATTAGTCACCATTGGCCAAGATATACCATTTGATCTTCCGGTCTATATTTTTCAAGTGCCTTCCCACCGAGGCTTAAAATTTCACAATGTCACCAATCATACTATCTTCCGATGATGATATCCCACTCAATATCAACACGAGTAACTCTTCAAGTATTTGACACATTGATTGCTTAAGCATATTTATTTTTCATGCATATGATTTTAGCTCCTGGTATAATTCTGCTTATTTATTGTCTAGTCTTGTTTTCAAGCTAATTTCGTTTATGCATTGCATATTTAGAAATGTCTCCACGGAAGAAGGTGACAAGAAAAACACCTACCATAGATTCCTTTGGGAGTGGTGGCCAACATGAGGATGAACCCGACATCGCAGGAGTAGTTTATCATGACACAACAACAATCTTGGAAAAGGGAGGAGACTCACTCAAATGGAGCAATGTCTATCAAATGTTTAAAAAGAAAAATTTCCTCGTCAATGTTGAAGACCAGGATGAGCTTAAAGTCTTCAAAAATATCAGGAAATCAAGAATACACAGAGTAGCATCCCGCTCTGTAGTATTTCCCTATACATATGTCATTGCTTGGATTCTCAAGAACATAGACTTGGAGAGAAGATACATATGCAACGTCGGGGTAGAAATTATAGCCTCGTTTCAGCCCATAGATCTAGAAAAATGTTACCATCTAGAGAAATGGACCCGAAAGTTAAATGAGTAACTTATTAGTGGATTCAAGTGTATGACCAAATATATGTTTCACATCTAGTACAAACCATATAAATAGTTTAAACTCAGACTGACCGACAGATACCCCACGATCGCACTAAGGAAGCCATATCAATACATCCTGGCCATGCTCTACAGGTTGTACAGAGAGCCAGACACCTCCAAACTTCCTCTGTTGTATATGCCCTTGATTCACACTTATGCAGACTAAGGGTCGTCATTAAACTGGGCTGACATTGTGTCAACAAAATTAACAAATGTTATCACAGTCATCAAGGGAGTCGATCTTGGGACATTTCCAGATTTTCACATGTCCTCATACCTTCTAGATATCATGTGTGTAGCGCACCAATATCTGAAGATGGGTTGGGAATGGAATATGACAGACCCGACCATATACATACACTACAAAGTGATCTGGGAGCACAAGTACAAAACATAATACCATAGGATATGCGACTATTTCCTAGCCCCATTATACCAGTTCATCTTCTGTGCGCCAGCCCCATGTAAGATAGACAAGGCACTTGCAGTGATCAAAAGTATAGGGTATTGGTACTTGATGGAGCATGGCATGTATATCAAAGTATACAGAGCCACCAAAGCCCCACATATACTTCCCCAATTTTTCCCAGATAAGTTAGTACTCCAAGAAGTGGCTTATCAAACAGTGATCAATGGAGTCAGGGCAATTCTCTATCGATATAAGAAAGCAATATGGCCTTGATCCCATTGTGGATTGACTCATATTCATTTGCAAACACCAAAAAAGACCAATATGATGTGTATGTTTTGCTTTTGCACCACTTTGGAGAAGAAATATTCAGGAGGCATGACCCAAAGAAAGTCATCAAATAACAGTTTTCTAAGCATGGCATCCATGGCCTTCATGGCCTCTCTCACTAAGGATATGAGGGCCCTTTCGAACAACACTACTGCAGATGAGGCCACTCTCGAAGAACTTGTTTATCGCAAGATCAAGTCACTTGACGACCAATATGAATTTTGGGAAACGTATGTTTGAGACAAAAATACATGAAAAGAACAAAATAGCAAATTTTAATTCTTTGTTAGCTATATCCAATTTTGTCTTTTCTAAACTACTTCCAGATTTTTCTTTTTCTCACATGTGTCAAACAACTAGTAAGAGAATTTGAAAGTTCTTTTTTAATTGATTCTTGAGGAATCCAAAAGTCATTTCAGGAGTTATTAATAGTTGTATAAATAAAGGAAGAGACCCCTTTTGAAAGGGCTCTTCAATATTTGTATACAATCGAGAAACTATTTTCAAAGAAAATACTTTGTTAACTAATATTGAGAAGCCCTCAGGGCCAGATTTTGATAGAGAGAAAAACTTATGTGTATTGATGTTTGTTGTGAACTAATTCAAGCATAATATTTGTTGTTCACATGGGTTGTAAGAACATACTTTTCTTATAGACTTTTCTAATGCAATCAATGTTACTCTTGCAGTTTTGTTATTCTTTCTTATATTTAATGTCTTGAGCATATGAGTTGTCGATGTATGTGATAAAGTAACTTAGACTATTATGGTTATATATTCATGTGTATGTGTTATCTAACTTTATTCCTTCATTACAATTATCTGGGTGAAGTTATTTTAGAGTTAGTCTCATTTTCGTTGTTCATTCGCTTAAGACAGTTCGCTCCTAGCTAGGACAAGATAGATTAGAGTAGATTAGTTTTTGTTTTATGCATTTATATATCCTTCATCTATATCTTTCATTTACATAACCATCCAACCTCACAACTAGTAATGTCAGCCAAGCCAGAATCTAGATGGGTCTCCTAAACCAAATGGTGCATAGTCTAATTGGGATTGTATATCGGGGATTAACCCTTAGTGTTGCAGGGAATTTCCACCCCATCAACACAACTATATGTCTATTTACATGTTATTAACTCTAATTTTCACAAAAAATGGCCACCACTGCATGACAATCATATAATGCTATAAATATCCACTTGTTTCATTTCCCATATCGCTCCTACTCCAAATATAGTTACATGTATCATGTACTTCTTCAATGTCTTATTGTTTCTAGATTGCATAATTTCATACTTCCAGCAACAATATTTTGTTATGAGTATCCAAAGGCATAAACTTAATTTATTAAGCTCCCTCACCAAATTTTGGTTTATAGAAAAAACACTTTATGTCATCACCAACCTTCACTCCAAAATTCCCTTCCATCAACAAAGCTTATTAGACACTCAAATTCAAACAAAAATACAAAATTTACCTTAAATTGTGGTGTCATGATATCATAAGCAACCAATTCTCCAGCACAAAGGACAACACTACACTGCAATAGTGGCTAACACATTACCTTGTGCTATTACATGATTATAAAAAAAATCCTTCTTCATGATGCAAGCCAACAACAACTCTTAGCATTGCATTACTCATGAGAAAGAATGGGGTCCACTATGTTGTCCTAATCGAGATTCTGTTTACCATAATATGAAGCCTCTTATTCTAGCTAGTTTGTTACATAAGACTCCACCCTCTTTCCATCTCCAACATCATAACCCAGGTTGTATCTATTGGGCCATACAAATGAGACTGTTATACTTACAACATAAATAAAAGGTCCCAAGATCATCCATTATCGTATGGTCATGTGTTGAACCACTGAATTGACCCAAGACATTGTGGGTCTCTACTCCACTACTCACTAACATTCAAATGGGCCACACATTCTCCTAATATGCATTCTCCTACATGTGAGACTTTTCATTCCAATTTTTATTAATTTATTTTTCTTACACCGGGGAGTAGCATCATGCCTCACAAAGAATTTCACAGCATGCCACGAATAAAAAACCTCAATCAAAACAATCATGATAAATCTATTATGATTGGTCCTAGCCTTAGACATATACATACATTGATTTCAAGGCCACACAAATAACATCACCATCACTATAATGATTACACATAAGGTTGTATCTGCCACCATGTATTTTTACCTTCATGACCTGTGTGTCACTATCCATTGAAGGCCATCAACCTAGTCTTAGATGTGACCTCTTCAACCCTCAACTACATTAGGGAGCTACCCAAACTTTAGACTATGTTCTCCTTCAACCACGACAACAAAGGAACAAGCCTCAAATTGATATGGGAATTGATGAGTAGTTGTTTTCATATGTTTATTACATATCCTCGAGAGCATTAAAAATAGCATAAGAGATAACACTTTGGGATTATCTTTCCCAAAATTTCTCCATATCTTATTTGGATTCATAGTAGTAGTTTTCTTCTCTACTTGCATATCCATGCCCTAGGTTGAGAAAATCATGCTCTCATGCCTTATTTGGATTCATAGAAATAGATTTCTCCTCTACTAGTAGATCCATGCCCTAGCTTGAGAAAATCATGCTCTTGTGCTTTATTTAAATTCATGGCAGTAGTTATTTCCTTTACTTGCAAAGCCACACCCTAGCTTGAGCAGATCATGTTCTCAATTGGTACGCATATCATCCATTTCCAATGGCTTGGTACAACAATTTTTTCTACAATTTTATCTACCACAATTTGTAGAGACTCTTTTGTCAGATTATCCAATGAACATACACTAGTAAATTGATCCACCATCAACATGCCTCACACATGCATTCACTAGATTTCATAACTCATGACAAATTGATCACATACTACCACAACCTATTGACTTCATGCACCAACAATTATTTACTCTAAGTTGATCCATCATAGATGCCTCATATTCCCTCCCTAACCTACAATCAACTTGTATATGGCACCACTACATTGTTGCACTGAAATGGACTCCATAACTCGTGGCCAACAGGGGAACTTTTCCTCACTCACATCAACTTTAACGTTCCACAACCATCTCCAATATAGAAACCCTAGACATTGTTTGACACATATTAGGAATCCCATCGATCGATCCAAGTTATCCAATATTGATTCGATTATGAACATATTCGAGGAAATAAATGCTTGCATATGCCCACCCCTCCACGATTCCCATTATCACAAATACCTCTAACTAGAGACTCTAGGCCTATCTAGGCTCTAATACCATATTAAATTTCACATGAGAGAGAGATAAAGAAAAACACAAGATGAAAATTAGTGATTACCCTAGAAACCTTGTACTTACAAAGCCAATGTCGAATAGATATCTATTATCCTTGTCCAATACAACAAAGTTGGGAATTTTACAATGGAGTATACCAAGCCTTTATATATGCTTCATCACATCAAATACCAAGGGTAGGTGAACCTGCTATGAGAAACCAATCATTGATCAAATCAAGGTTAACCTAACCACTCTTGACAAAGTCAATATCAACTGAACATTCCCTCTTTGAAATTGGCTTGGGATAAACACCTACCCACCTCAAAATTCATTAATCAAGTATTCAATATTACAACATGCCCCTCTTAATTCTACCAATGAAATTCTATTGCCAACATATGGCCCTCTTCTAGATTTTACACTAGTGAATAATCGAATCAAGGTTCTCACATGTGATTTTTCATGTTTTCCTCTCATTAGTGTTGTGTTATTTTCCCAATTCTTCATCTTGATTGTCATGATTCCTCCATATCTACCACATTCTCATGGTTTCTTCTTAACTCAACATTCCTTCACTACTTTGTGAGTTATGTCAACATATATCATTTCACCTCTCTTATGATTCTTGGCACCTCTCGCAAACATCCATCCATTTAACATTTGTGACCTTATTTTTTCATTGAGTCTTTCCAAGATTGGTGTGTCGATCCACTAGCTTCAATTTTGTTGTATTATTGTCAATCTCCTTGGGCCATTGCAAATCCTCCCCTTGTGGGCCTTTATTGTACCTCATAGGTTGGGGTTATATTTCCAAGCTCCCATGAAGATCTCACTCTCCATGGTCAACTATTTAAATAGCCCCTTCTCAGGTCATCCTGCTACAACTCTGCAAAACTGGAATCACTCCACTATGACTTTCATTAAATCTTCTCGATGTTGTAGCTCAAACACTAGGTCCATACTATTTTTTATCATATCGTATTCATGTATTGTTGGATATGTGTTGTATTCATTGCCAATAAACTACCTGATAAGGGTTTAGGGATTGGTCCCTAAATGAAGGGGGTTTACGGGGGGGGCACAAGGGGTGGATCCCTCGAGAAGTTTTCTTTGGTCCATATTGTGTTTTTTTAGCCAAAGGTTTTGGCTCATTGTATTCTAATCTTTGTTAAGGGCTTATATTTGTAATCTAATCCAGGTTAATGTATTAGGGTTAATTGAAGATGAAAAATACCTAAAATATTGTATCATGGTGAATGATTGAGTTAATACAATGAGATGAAGAGAGATGTGACTCTAAGTTAGATTAGTTTTCAAAATAAAATATTGTGTACAACATGTGAATATGATATGGTTATTATTCCATTTTAGATTCTATTAGTACTGCTTTTACAGTGTTTAGCTCATCTTGTGAAGAGCAAGGGTATCTTGGGTTTGTGATAAACATGTTCTTGAGTGGAAGCTTTGCATAGTGAATCTTGTGTGAAGGAAAATGGTGAGTAATTCATGAATAGAGATAGATAAATTAAATGGTAAAAGCTTTGAGTCATAGAAACTAAAGATGGAAAATATTCTTGTGGACAAAGATCAGTGGGTTGCTGTGTCTGGAAACAAACCTGCGGATATAGTGAAAGAACACTGGGAGAAGTTGGACAAGAAGGTGAACAATACTATCTCATTGTGTATTTTAGGTTCAATATTGTTGAATATCTAGGGAGAATATAGCACCAAGGAGTTGTGGGAAAAGTTAGGGGCTTTGTAGTAGTACAAATCCCTAGTAAACAAACTATTCCTTTGAAAGAAGTTGTATCATCTGGGAATGAACAACAGCAACTGCATGTTAGAGAATCTAAATGCATTTTAACACTCTGGTAAGTTATTTAGACTTTGTTGATATTAAAATGTATGAATAAGATAAGTGTATTGTGTAGCTATGCTCTTTGATAGATTCTTGGGATAATCTAGTTATGTCCATTGGTAGCACTATTGCAACTACATTAAAATTTGAGGATGCAGTTGCATCATTGTTATTAAAAGAGATGAGGTGAAAATCCATGGAGGGTTTTTCCAAGGATGCTTATCTATAAGAGGTCATCCCCAAGAAAAAAATAAAAATAATTATTTAGGGTGTAGATCTAAATCTAGAGGTAGATTTAAATCTTTAAGTAAATGTTGGAAATGCAGTGAAGTTGCGCATTATAAGAAAGATTGCAAATCTAAAAATATTAATAAAAGTAGGGGATCTGATGATTCCCCTTCCATAGAAACGAAAACCTACACAAAAGAAGGAGGTGATGTATACTTGGTATCTACAAGTAGATATTTAGATCACGATGTATGAAAGATTGACTTGGGTGCTTCATTTCATATGACTACTCATTGGGAGTGGTTTTGTGAATATGAAAATCACAATGGAGGTGATGGTTTCCTAGGAAATGAATCGACAACCAAAATCATAGGACGTGAAAGAGTCACGATGTTTCTCGAAGATGGAAGGATTATAACTCTCCCTAGACTTTTGCACATTCCAATACTGGCTAGAAACCTTAAATTCATAAGTAATATGAATGATGCAAGCGTGCACATTGTGTTTGAAAATGAAACCTACAAGATGGTTTGAAGATTAATGGTGTTGTTGTGAGTTTGGATTGGAACTCTAAATACGTTGTTGGGAAGTACTATTACTAAAAGGTGTAATAGTTATGTGGTTTCTGAGGATAGCATTGAAGAGGACGAGACCCCTATTGTCCTTGGAGAAATACAATTCTTTGGCATCAAAGACCGCGACATATTGGAGAGAAGGGATTTTGGGCGTTACACAATGAAGGTATGGTTGAAGGTAGATTTGATTGCTCGTAATATTTCGAATTCTATTAACATTGTATATATAGTAGTAAATAAAATCAAATAAGATTCCCATATGGTACTACAAGAGAAGAAGGAATCTTGGAGTTGATACACGTTGATGTGTTTGGACCTGTGCCTGTTCCATAATTAGGTAAAGTTGTATACTATGTTTCTCTTATAGATGATTTCTTGAGGAACACATGGATCTATTTCCTCCGGAAGAAATATGAGGTTTTCAATAAATTTAAAGAGTTTAAAGGCTCTTATAGAAAACCAGACATAAAATAAAATAAATGTATTGAGGATAGATAATGGAGGATATTTTTGTGGAAATGTGTTCAAGGAATTTTGTGAGAATTGCATAATAGAAAGGCAAAAGACTGCTCCATACACACTTCAACAGGATGGAGTTGTATAAAGAATGAACAATACGTTTATGCAAAAGGAAAGGAGTATGTTCAGTGGTGCAGGCTTAGAGCATGGTTTTTTAGTAGTGGATATTACATATTACCTAATAAAATCAATTACCTACATTAACACTAGGCAATAAAACTCTACATGAGGCATGGATTGGTAAGAATCTACATTAACACTAGGCAATAAAACTCTACATGAGGCATGGATTGGTAAGAATCTATCTCTTAAACATCTTAGAGTTTTTTTCTATTATTCTTATGTGTATGTTCCAAAGGAGAATAGGAGTAAGTTGGATAATAAAGCTGAAAATTATATCTTTATTAGTTATAAATATGGTATAAAAGGTTACAAATTTTGGAACTCATTAACAAAGAAGAATGTGTCTAGTCAGGATGTAGTCTTTAGAGATATTAAAATTGTTTCCAAATATGGAGTCCAACCAAGGGAAGAAGAACTGGAGACAATAGAGTTTGAGTTGGAGGGTGAAGAATCTGACTCGTCAAAAGAAGATGAACCANGGCTTAGAGCATGGTTTTTTAGTAGTGGATATTACATATTACCTAATAAAATCAATTACCTACATTAACACTAGGCAATAAAACTCTACATGAGGCATGGATTGGTAAGAATCTACATTAACACTAGGCAATAAAACTCTACATGAGGCATGGATTGGTAAGAATCTATCTCTTAAACATCTTAGAGTTTTTTTCTATTATTCTTATGTGTATGTTCCAAAGGAGAATAGGAGTAAGTTGGATAATAAAGCTGAAAATTATATCTTTATTAGTTATAAATATGGTATAAAAGGTTACAAATTTTGGAACTCATTAACAAAGAAGAATGTGTCTAGTCAGGATGTAGTCTTTAGAGATATTAAAATTGTTTCCAAATATGGAGTCCAACCAAGGGAAGAAGAACTGGAGACAATAGAGTTTGAGTTGGAGGGTGAAGAATCTGACTCGTCAAAAGAAGATGAACCAAAGGAGCAAGAAGCTCGAACTCCAATCATGGGGAGATCAATTCAGGAAAGAAGGACCATGGATAAGAAGATAGTAAACTATAAAAGAAGGTCGTGATTGAGGAAATGGATTCCTTGGATAAAAATCAGGCTTGGGCACCAATTGAGTCATTGGTGGGAAGAAAATCTATTGGTAGTGTTACAACAAAATCTAATGCCCACAAAGTGTAAGTCCCAATCACTAAGGTGTTAGTTTTGTGCAACTTATGAAATCTACCCATTATCACCTTAGTAACTCTTCCTCTCTCTTTTAGTTGGTTCTTCTCCAAATCAAAGGGGGCTTCCCTAAGGATAGGATTATTAAAACTATGGAGTGGGGATGAAATTCAAAATTTACTCTTGATTTCAATCTTCCACAAAGTCTTAAAATTGTTGTATTTTATTCTTATATTATATATTGATTAAAAAAATATTTTTACATATTATATATATAATATTAATTTTTGTGAGGATACCAAAAATATTATATAATTGATTTATTCTCCATTTAGTATTCCTAATTAATATGCATGTTGGTATCGTTAATCAATATCATGTTAGTATCTCTATTTGTATTCTTGATATCTCTAATGGGTATTGTTGTTGGTATCCCATTTGGTACTTAATTGGAGTGGAGGGTAATATTAACAATATGTCAAATTCTGTGTCCATCCAAAAAAAATATCATGTTGCTAATTTTTTAATTTTTTTTCAATATTCAATTATCAATTATTATTTCTCGAGTAATTATAAATAGAACATTAAAAAACAAACCTTGCAACAAATTGGAACGAATTCAATAATGAACTAAGGAGTCAAAAGATGAAAGACAAAATATTAGCTCACAAAGTAGACAACTAGTGATTGTTATCTAGTGATGGAAAAAATGTGTCAGGTGTTCATGTATCAATAGACTTAGCATTGAACTTCTGCATCATGATATTTGACCATATTTGATCAAGTAAATATCATTAATCTTTATATCATGATGGCATCCATTGAATGGGTCTTTTTCACACTAATATTTTAAGGGAATTTACTAATTGAAAAAAAATGCAATTACTTTAAATATAAAAGATTATAATGTACATGCATTCCATTGTTTTAAAATGTTTTTTTTTTATAATACTTCAGCGATAATACATATTATATATAATTCCATCGTGTCATAGTCACAAAGAATATCCATAGACGCCAATTTCATTGGTCAAATATGTATCATCACCATTACTTGTAAATGTATATGTCCATGAGGAAGAGGTGGATTACAATGGTTGATGTGAAAGGTTGATCAGATGAGCTTCCATGCCCATGCCAAAGTTTAATCATGGAGTGGAGGAAAAAATATTCACATTAATGTTGGCCTACTAAATAGTCCTTCGAATTCCTTGTAAAAATGATTTTAAAAAATAAATAAATTACATGGGATGCATTTGATGGTAGATAATTCATTGCAATTGAATTAAATGAAACACTCATAAATTCAATTGGATAAATTGAATACATGAGAATACAATTAATGAGAGATATTTTGATTCATCATGCCAAATAATGTGATTAGATTAATTAAATGTGTGAAAATGCAATTAATGAAAGATATTTCAATTCCTCTCCATGTTTGATTTGATAACTTGATATTAATTTTATTTTCATGTGAAAAATGCAATTGGTGAGAGATAATTCAACTCCTCTTCATGTTCGATTTGATAACGCGATATTATTTTCCTTTCCACATTCCACATTGAAGAATGTTTCAATATAGTGTTGCAATTAATGATATAATATTTATCAATAAAATTTTCTTATAAGGGTTTATAGAATTACATTTTGATGGATTTTAAAGTTATTGTTGCCTATTGAAATATATAATCTATGTTTAACTCACTCTTAATATGTTTGAGTCACAAGTTTTGACTAGTTAACTCTTATTTAACCTATTTAGGTAAAAAAATATATATACTATTTAATTCATATATTTCCCTAAAATTGTCTTTTTCTTTTTTAAATTGTGAAGTTATTTTTTATTAGTTGACCAAGCCATATTCTCTATGATTAAAAAACATGATATGACAAATTTTAGCCAATCAGAAAAATCATCTTTCGACATCTCTTGATTAATTAGCTATTTAAGGTGATCAAATTTCATTGAGTCCATAACGTTTTACAAACTCAAAGAACTTTGATCACCTTAAATAGCAGACACATTGGATGTATCAATGATGATATTATAGTGACTAGGCTTGAGAATTTGGAATTGATTAAGTGCCCTTGCATATATGTTGATCTATTGTAGCACCTCTCCACAGGTTTTCAACCATGAGAAGGATGCTACGCAATAATATTTACCCATTTAAATACATATGCTTTAAGAGATTTGTTTTAATATAATTTTGTTAATCTTTAAATGGAATAACATACAACATAACCATAATTCATTTACATTTTTCAAATGAATTTTTTTCTAAATTTGAGCAATCTTTTCCAAGATGAGTTGAAGTAGGAAGTTATAATACTTTCACTTTAAAATTTAAACATTAAAAAAAAACACATAATAAAATACCAAGGAAAATACCTCCTCCTCGATTTGAATTTGATCAATTGTAGTGTAGTCCAGCAAGTAGTAGGAAGATGCCTCCAAAGCTTTATTTCATCAATAGCCTAAAGTGGAACAAATTATCCTCCCAGCCAACTAGGAGCTTAGATGGTTTCTTGGCCCTCTACACATGAGACTCCAAAAACAACAATGCACAATATTATGTAAGAATATTGTCACAAAAAAATATTTCTTCCAAAAACCCTTCAATATCTCAACAAACTCCAACCTCCTCCCCTCAACCTCCTTCCTCCTATTTATTTATCAAGTTTCAATACACACACTCCAAGTCTCCTCAACCACCCTCATTAATAGCCAACAACCTCCCCTTCTAGATTTTTGGGAAAAAGTTAATTAAATTAAAATACTAAATGAATTACATAAAATAAAAATAAAATAGAATGAAACTTGTCCTTTTTTCTTGCTAGCTTATAAATGCAACTTTGGTACTTTTTCCTAAAATTTATGACAATCCACCATACCCATGTAATTCATCAWAYCAACCAATAATCAAAGTCAATGAGGGTATTTAATGCTAMTAGATATTTATGTATGCAATATAATTTATATAATCATTAAATAATTTATTAAATAGTTAATATCATAGTTTAGTAATTAATACATCAAGTAATTATATTAGTGTACATGTGTTGGGTATGTATATGTAGTTGATCATCAGAWAGTGAACTAAYTTTGGARGGGGGGGKGGACTTGTTTTCAAATTAGAGTGACARGTTGCMTTTTTYAGAYAKAGCTCTTGAAGCTAAAATGGCAGAGTGTTATTTTTAGTTCCTGGTTTTTCTTAGGGTTTRTGTTTCCTCTAGTCAAATGAACTCTATTCTGGYGGATTGTGATGGGTTTATTACCCATTAATTGTTAYCRKTTTTGGAGGGCGGTTTTAGGGGGTTTAGMGGTGGTTTGGAGTATTGATTACCTRAGTGATTTGATCTACCYTAATGTCRGGCCTTTACTTATYTRATCACYTGACGGATGGTAGTAAAGAATGATTGGATGTCAACCAAYARYATTTTAACAACATTGTTTTGTYGTTTTGACCCTMGGGATCARGTACCTGGTGRTCCTAYCTAKGTCAGTGTTCTTGGYAGAGTAGAGGACTGGAGGAACACCCAGGGATCGGGYACCTAAGGAMTTTGACATTATGGGYACTCTCGACGAGGAGGAATGGGATCAGGAGGATCTATTCAAAACAGTGGATGAGTTATGTCACTTAAATAAGGGTGGTGGAGCATTAAACAAGATTTTGCATCCATCCGTTCACCCTCTCGAGCCTATATCGACATCCAGAATACCTTCCGACCCTTTGTTGTTGGTTCCTGATGTTAGCAAGAATTTTGGTTTGAAACAATCGGCCTTGGATGTTTCTGAGAAGCGAGCGAAGGGGCATACTGGTGTGAACAATCTTAGAGACACATTGACTATAAACGTCCCTCAACAGGAAACTCGGTTTAAGTTCTTTTATAAGGTAGGGATAGGCTCGCCAAGAGAAGCTCTGTGTGTTAAGGATTCTATCCAAAAGAGGACAGTCCGAGCTTAGAAACCAAAGAAATCACGCAGACGTTTGGTGATAGGTATGGATGTTGGGTTAGAAGAAACATGTCGGTTATCCCTGTGTGCTCTTGTTGGGAGAATTGTAAATAAGTCTAGGTCTTCCATTTCTCTTGGGGAATGGATGCAGAAGATGTGGGTTCCCATCATCGACTATGCTCCATAAAATTTATTACTTCCATGTGGATGGTTCGACTTGATTTTCAAGTGCCCTAAGGATGTAGAGCTCATTAGAGGTGGATTTTGGGAATACAAAGGGGGCAGCCTAATGATGAAGCATTGAAGGACGAGGTTTGATCCTTTTATGGATTATTTTAGCTACAAACATGTATGGGTACTCTTACCAAGGCTCCCGTTGAACCTCTGTAATAAAAAATCTTTGTCAGCTATAGGAAATATCTTAGGGATTTTTCTGAAGCTAGATGAGTTGGGATTACAGTCTAAGGATAAGTGCATGGCCCGTATTTTAGTGGAACTTGACATGCATGCAGGCCTTATGGACACCATTGAGATTGAGTGGCGTGGCCATGTATCTCTACAAAATCTGGACTACCAAGGGCTACCCTTACGTTGCCTAAACTGTAGGAGGACGGGATACCCGCGCAAAGATTGTACACACGGGTTTGGAGCTACTTCTTTGGACGATCTCTCAGATACAGAAACAACAACTTACTACATGCTTGTAGATTCTCAAGATGCGTAGGATGATGGGGAGACTGGTAGCTTGGACGTTGATCTGAATCTGGACACAAACTCCTTTCTAGGTAAGTTACAAACTTACTGCCCTGCTTTATTTATGAAACTTTATTTGTGGGAAAGGGACTTATTGGTTAACTCTTTTTCGAATTCCTGTCCTCCTGTGGAACCTGGGGATGGTTTTTCTTCGGGGAACCCGACCTGCAAGGATAGTTTGGAAGGCCAGGCTATTACTACTAATCCTTCGCTTTCGGAAATCCTTCCAGACCCGCCTTGTGATTTGAGCACACACTCTTTTGCTGACTTATCCTCGTCCGAACCTTTGGCCCCGACACAACCTATGTCGAAACTGCCTACTGTTCAAACAACTACGTCCCAGGATTCGGTCGATAAGGCAACCCTACATGCTACACCTTTACTCTCCTACTGGGGTTTAGAAGCACAATATGGTGCCTCTTTGGAAGATAGGGATCCTGACCTACCATCGGGGGATGGAGGTCAGTGTAAATATTTAGGGTGGTCAAGGGGAGTGCGGCAAGAATTATCCCCGATCAAAACGCACAGTGCTAGAAAGAAACAGGGCACTATTCTTTTGGATGTGGATCATCAACCCGATACTTCATTGGACTCAGGGTCGCTTAGAGGCATGAAATCCCTGGCTAGGGCTAAGTCATGATCCTCCTCTCCCTGAACATTAGAGGGGTGGGATACCCCCTTAAGTTGCCTTCCATGCGGAGATTAATTCTTAATACTAAGCTGAGTATTATTTTCCTTCAGGAGACTTTAGTGGCAGAAGAAAAAGGCAAGGTTTTTTATGAACTCTTTGTGCCCTTCATGGATGAATAGCACAGTCATTTCTATTGGGAAGTCAGGAGGACTCTTGGTAGCTTGGGACCCGAATATTTTTGTCCTAAAACCTTATCTATGTGCTGGTGGGATTTTATTGACAGGTTCTTTCATCCCGGCTAAAAGAAATTTATCCTTTATAAATGTTTATGGTCCGTGTTCAGAGCGTAGACAGTTATGGGAGCAGGTGGATGCAACTGGGCTACTGGCATAGTCTGATTTGATCTTATTAGGGGATCTGAAATTTTCCTTGGACCCAGCAAAGGTATGGGGGATGATGGCGTTGCCAGATTCTTTGGCATCATTCTTCAAAAATCTACTTGCTAAGGATCACATGGTTGATATTCATCCTTCAGAAGTCACGCCTACCTGCCGAAATGGTCGTAGTGGTGCAGAGAGTATTCAGAAGAGATTGGATAGGATGTGTGTATCGGATTCTCTTCTAGCTAATTCAGCTAGATTTCGATCCTGGGTAGAATACCCTTATATTTCAGACCACACTCCGATCTTGTTTCAACTAGATTACGGTTATAAGTCGGTTGCTTATCCTTTCAAATTCAATCCAATTCTGATGAAAGAAGTATCTTTTGGCATGTTGGTTCGGGAAGTTTGGAATAATTATGAACTTTCTGTGTTGGCAGGAGCACAACATAGATTGACTATGAAGTTAAAGTCTCTTAAGCAACGAGTCAAGGAACGGATAAAAAAAAGAAAAGCTTATGAGCATCGAGCTCTTTTATCTATTGAAGAGAAGATTGTTGAATTTTCCATTAACAATAGTGATCTGAACAATACTATTGATCTGGATTCTCGCATTAAATTTATGGAATTGGAAAGGAATAAGTTACTTCTAACAGATGAGGAGCGTTGGTGCCAAAAGAGCAGGGCTACGTGGATCAAGTGCAGTGATAAAAATTCAAAATTCTTTCACCACTTTGCCAGTTTCAGGAGAAATAAAAAATACTTGTGGGAGGTTACTGATGATATGGATTGGGTACATAGGGGACAGGAGGCTATAAATACCAAAGTGGTGAGGTATTTTAGCAAATTTTATAAAGAAACATAACATAATAGTTGTGAATACCAGATTGCTATTGTTCGTCTATATCCAAGGATTTTTACAGAGGAGGAGGTCATCACTCTTGAGAGTCCATGCACTATAGAAGAAATCAATGAATTTCTAAAGGGGTTCACAAAGGACAAGAGTCTCAGCCCCAATGGTTAGACTGTTGAACTTTTTCTCAACTATTTTGATTTGGTAGCTAAAGATTTGTTGGAGGTTGTGGAGGAGTCCCATCAGTTAGGAGAAGTGAAGAGATCCTTGAATTCGACATTTATTTCCCTAATTCCTAAGTTCAATCGTCCAACTACCTTTGGGGACTTCCGCCCGATAGCACTTTGCAATTTATGCTACAAAATTATATCTAAAATTATTGCAAAGAGGATAAGGCCTATTTTGTCTCACGCATTATCAAAGGAGCAATTCGACTTTTTGAAAGGGAGACAAATTATATATGCCATTGGGATGGCACATGCATGTCTCCATAGTATCCGGGAGAAGAAACTACAAGCTTTAATTCTGAAGATCGATTTAAAGCAGGACTACGATTGTGTTAGTTGGGACTATCTTCGTTTGGTTCTTATGCAATGTGGTTTTGGGCTACCGACAATAAAATGGATCATGGGATGTGTGAGTTCTGCTACTTATGCAATTTTAATTAATGGTGAACCTACTGAATTTTTTAACAGTGGTAGAGGGCTTAGACAAGGGTGCCCTTTGTCTCCCCTGCTTTTCATTCTTGTGATGGAAGGTTTGAGTCTGGCATTAAGACATAGTCAAGCAAGAGGTAATATTATAGGTATCAAAGTGTCAAGGTTCATCAAAGTCCTCCATCTTCCTTTTGTCGACGATATTCTTATCATGACAAAAGCATCTTTATCAGAATGGATGGAGATTAAAGGTATTCTGGATCATTTTTGCGGGGCATCTGGTTTGGTGATAAATGCAAAGAAAACATCCTTTCTTCATTATGGCATATATATTTATCTACTGGATACCTATAAGCCATTCTTTCACTTTAATTTTCTTGAACTTCCTTCTGGTTTTAAGTATCTTGGTTACTTTCTAAAGATGGACAGGTACACTTCTGAGGACTGGAATTGGCTCATTGAGAAATTTGAAAAGCGTATTAGCCATTGGTGCAATCAGTGGTTGTCTCTCGGAGGTCGTCTTGTACTTATAAAAGATGTGTTGGAAAGTCAGCTAGTCTATTGGCTGGCCTTGGAAAACATACCAACTTCGATTCTTAACAATTTACGTCAATTGATGTTTAATCTCCTGTGGTCTGGTTCTAGAAAAAAAAAGATGTATCCACCTCTGCAACTGGCATCTTTTAGTTACTGTATGGCAGGTGGGGATTGAGGGATATTTTTAGTTTCAGCAATGCCATGGAAACCAACACCTTGTGGAGGGTTTTAATGAGATATGGTATGTGGCATCGCATGATAAAAGAAAAGTACCTTAGACCAATTTTGGTTGCGGGGTGGCTCAGGACGGTTACTATACCTACGACAAGGCGTTCACAAGTATGGAAGTATTTACTCAAATCGGTGCATATATTGTTGCACTGGATTGCATGGTACCTAGGTTTGGGGAATTCCATTTTGGTTGGCAGGGACTGCATTTTGGGTATGGGAGTGAAAGCCATCCTATCGGCTAATCTAATCAATGCTATAAATCTGAAAGGGGTGTATTACCTCTTTCAGGCTAGTTGTGATTGGTGCTCGGGCATAGCATGCACCAAGTGGCTCACCAATGGTGATTTGGAGTTAGATGGTCGACTAGCAAGTGAGTGGTCGAGTTTTCGAAATGAACTCATACAAAATGGGATTCTTCTTTCCAGGCGGCCAGATGAACTTAGATGGATGGGAGGTAATGCATCCGATTTTATCATAGTAAAAAACATTTATGAGGCGACCGAAAGAAGGAAAAAGAGCTTGGTGGTTAGTGGGTGGAGGAGGAAACTTTGGACCTAGAACTGCCCACTAAAACTCAAACTTTTCATCTGGCTAATGGTGGAGAATAAAATTCTCACGTGGGAGAACCTACAACATCATGGTTTCAATGGCCTGGGTTTGTGTGTCCTTTGTAATCAGAGTCTGGAATCAGTTTTTCACCTGTTTATGGAGTGTCCTTTTGTGCACACAGTCTGGGAAACTATCCATTCATATAGGAACTTACCGGGACCTTGGGTTGGATCTACTATCATGGAGTGTTTTAAAAACTGGTTTTCGAGAAGGGCTCGACAATCCACCTTACTTGTTTTCGTCTGCTGGTATATTTGGAAGGATCGTAAATTTGCTATTTTTGAAGACAGAAGTTCCTCGGCACAAAGAGTGGCTATCCAAGTGTCCATAGTGGTGGATTCTCTTTCTTCTTTGGTGATAGCTCTGGTTATGAGGATAAGAGCTACTAGGGGTGAGGTGGACGACGTTGTTGGATGGTTTGATGGGGAAGCTGAAGCCTCTGGATCTAACAGTGGGGCTGGAGGTATTATCAGGACACTAGACAATCGTATCTTCAAGTGGATTTTAAATTGTGGTCCAGGATCTAATACATGGGCAGAATTGTTGGGTGCATGGGCTCTTCTGACTCTTGTGTCTAGGCTCTTTATCACTTATATCACTGTGAAGGGGGATTCGATGATTGTCATTGATTGAATGTGTAATAAAGGCTACCTACAGGTGATATCCTTGGAATGTTGGAAGGACAGATTGGTTGATCTTATAAAACTTTTTCAACATATTTCTTTTGAACATGTCTATAGAGAAGACAACTCGGAAGAGGACAACCTTTCAAAGCAAGCACTTCACAAACAACCTGGGAAAATTGTCTATTTTCAATGTGTTGAGTAACATGAGGGTCCTCCTTTGTCAATAGATCTTTTCTAGGTTCTGGATGGAATTTGTAACTTTGTGGGGTGATGGGATGTAATCCAGTATCTTTTTTCTTTTTCAATGTATGTTGTAAAGGAATAGTTTTATTTTGGGATTTTGGGAGGGATTTTATTAGCCAATCCATATTTTGAGGTTTGGGGAGATAGAAGATCTTGGATATCCATTAGATGTACCTTTTGGACTAGGTGGTGATGGTTCTATGTATCGGAACAATTTATATTTTAAATAATATAAAGTGAAATTTTCTGTGGAAAAAATGTAGCTAGCGTACACATAGCTTGTGCATGTACTAGAGATAAACAATCATTGTCTCTAGTGCATAGTTTATGTATGTTCACAACAAAACATGCAGGACAATAAATCAAGTAAATGTATCATTCAATAATATTAGCAAACAAAATTACAATAATTCATCTATCATTGATCATCACACTTAAAATGTCAAAAGTGAATCAAAACAAATGTTCTAAATATAGTAGGAACCAAGTGAGGAAACAAAAGTGGCACATCTAATCCCTATTACCCCCCCTAAGCCTAGGAGTAACTAAGGATTTCATGTCTCAAAGCTCACATTTAGTAGACATAGAGTGTCGAGAGAAAGATTGAGTAGAAAATATCTGTAGGGCCCTTCCTATCTTGACTTGCACCATCGGTTATCACCAGCAGCAGAGTAGCATCCATCACACCGGTCTGGCCCCAGAAGACAACAAGACTTGCTCCGTGAGGTAATAATTTTGGTTTCATGGTAATTGCCACTTTAATAATTGAAGCATTTGAATATGTTGCAAATAATCCTTTCTTGATTACAGAACGTTTGCTTGGAAATTATACATTTTTCCTTATTTAACCTTGCTGGGTGTCATCACGTCCTAGTACATTGGTCACCCTCAGGAATGGGGTGTTGTTGGGGGGTTCCTTGAAGAGTCATTGTACCATTCCCTATCATACTTATCACTTTCCATACTTCTTCCATTTCATCTCCTCATATTTTGGATTTTGGGGCTTATTAACCCAAGAAGGGCATGTACCTCATTTCGTGGGAAGAAGGGGCCATTAGGCTCAGAGGTTCCCTAGAAAAAATAGCATGCATTAAAATATTACCCTTGTATCCCGAGAACAATGAAACGCTTCTCAAAAAATGAGGGACCCATAAAATAAATACCTAACTAATCAATCATGCAAACCAAGGTAGAGCATATGTGGACTATGCATTTCCTTTTAATGCCTCTTATTGTCTTCAACTTGGAAATGCATGCAAACCAAGGTAGAGCATATGTGGGCTGTGAATTTCCTTTTAGTGCCCCTTATTGTCTTCAACTTGGAAACACATGCAAAATAAATGTCTAATAAAGAGCTTGGAAAAATATGCTTTAAAAACAAAAAGAGGAAAAGGATGTGACTAGCCCTCAACAAAGGAACCCATAAATGATACAATATGATACCTTGTATGTCATGGAACCTCATACCCAGAAGTATTGCCCCACTCCACCTCATACTCACACATGAATTAGATAGGTTTCCCTTGGGAAACACCTTTGACTTAGGGATTCACTGGCCCAATAGGATGCCTTGACACCCCTCCCACACCTAAATTTCACAAATTGTATAAGGTATTTGAGCATTTGTTTAGTTTGAAAAAGGAGGTTTGATTCACATGTTTGGGAGGTTCCATTATTATATGTGACTTACTCGGCATGATTCTTGTGACTTATGGACCCTTGGAGGGCACATCTATTTGTCTTTGCAAGACCTTTCTCAGTGGACATGTATTCATGAGGAAATGACTGTGTTCGGACCTTCATGAGGGATTTGGAGCCCAAGGATGGATGTTAGACCCCACGTAAGGGAAAACCTTGTGATGATCATTTATACCTTAAAGGAGGAGGTCATTGCATTTGGAGGCACTCTTGCATTTGGAGGCTTAGACATCACCCACCTATCTCATGACGTCACAATGGAGAGGACTAGGGTTCGATGGTGACACCTTGGTGGAAGAGGGTTATGACGTGATACTTTGGCATGTGTGGCATGGTTATTGTCTTTTGGAGGCCCAACATTCCACTAACCAGCCTCAACGCCACCTTCTTAGAGCTCAATGTCACCCTAAAGAGGGATGATGTCACCCTTTAGGATTTTACTTTATGCAAAATAAATTAATTTTGTAAAATTAAAGGGTGATTAAAGGGGCCGATCCTCTTATAATTTTGTGTTGACAATTAAAGTGGAAAAATTAGGTCAAGAGGCTCCATATAAATAAGCCTCTTGACATTTTATTTTTAGGACAACTCTTCCTCACACAAGAGGATTAGCACTAAAAAAAATTCCCTCTTTGGCATACTTGGTCTCTTTTACTTATGTGCTAGGCTTGGAGGACTAGTTGTGGATGTTTCTTGACTCATATCTTAGCGATAATTCTTGAAACTAGGGTTTGTGCTTGATTTTATCTTGGTGAAGTAAGTAAAATATGCAATTTCTTTCATGTGTTGAATGTTTATGGTATATATATATATTTTTTTTGTTTGCTAATTTATCTGTGACCTGTGGGATTAGCCTGTGGCTTGAGAAACCACGACTCAGGGGAATCTAAGCCGTCAAAATCACCCAGGGATCGCACCCAGCCTAAGCCACACCAACCCTTAACATGGTTGTATTTTTTGTCCCCGCAGGTTTCGAACCGGTGACTTTAACAACACGGAGTGGCTTAACAACACACTATGTCACCAACTGTCCTACACCTCAGGGACCTTAATTTGAAGGACATGGGGGTGGGATTTGATCCACTTATGTGTGCACAGGTCATTATACCATTTAATATGGTATATCTGGGTGCAACCACACGTTCGACCACTACCTCAAGGTGTCCCCATGGCTCCAAGTAAAGCCCTCACGAGAATTGAACCTTGCCCAACAGTGAAAAAATCCTCGCTTTCCACCATTGGATCCAACCCCTTTGGGCATGTTTATGGTATATTTTACGTGTTCATATTGAAGCTATATTTCTTTTGTAAACCCTAGGAGAGGAACATAAGGTGTTTCTTCTTCTCTCTAGAATATTTCATGTATTGATTTGCTAAGAAACCTCATCTAAGGAAAACTCCTAAAGTGATAGCACTTTAGGAGTGGGTTTTATAAGCTTGTTGTTATTAAATTTCAAGAGTCTAAGAAACAAGAAGAATTCGCTAGAGCCCAAAAGAGCTTGTTCTCTAGCAAAATTCATTTTTTGATACTTGAAGCATGAGGCCCTAAGGTTCTAGCACCTCAAACTTCATTTCATCATCCTTGGGATATTATTATCATCATTATTTATCCAAGTTATATTGTTGTTGTAAATGACTCTATAGCCCCAAAAGGCACTAGTTTACTCTATATCTCTCTCTTGTGAAGGACTTGATCAAACCAACTCTCAAACTTTACTCTCTAAGGCTTTTCTTAATCTTTTTTAAACTTAGCTTAACTTAATTTACTAATTATCTTGTTGTTGTTGCAAATATTTTCTACAGCCATCCTAACTGTTGTAATTTGTTTCATAACTCACTCTAATTACTAGCTAACATACTTAGAAATTTATTGGGATAAGTGCTAAATGATCTACTTTATAAATGCTAAGTTTTCATTATATTCTCTTGTAATTATGAGTTGAATTTATTGTGGTTGTTACAAAATACTATTGTCTGTTATAAATCGTCATCTTGCTGCAATTTTTTACTTAAGACATCATATATCTATGTTGTCTATTGTCTATTGAGGTTTTTTTTCATATTGGTACTTGGAAATCACTACATATATGTTGCAATTGTTCTTGTTCCAAGTAGGTACCCAAATTTATTCCTTTGCCTCAATTTCACAGGCATAGACCTTTTGACATAGGTAATCGATGAGAGGGACCTCCAAACTTGGCTACATCCTTCATGTCTGATCCCTTAAGGTTACCAGGGACCTCTCCCCTAGGCTAGACCTCGTCCATCCCTAAAACATGGGGATTTCCTACTAAAGTGACAATGGTGGGTTATCCTGTAGTTACGCGGATTTGAGGACTTGTGTGGGGATTTGGAAGAAGTACAAATTGTGCGATAATAATCCCCAAATGTCATTCTCAACTAAATTCGAATCATCCTTCCTCCCTAACATACTTCCATCTTTCATATCCTATCATTTCCTATGTTGCAATATGCTAGAGAATTAATTATATCGACCTAACTCCATATGTAACTCGTAAGTCAAATTGTCGACTCCCTATCTTCCCCAACAGACAACCAGTTGTCACCA
>JZKD02S0291119.1:280689-294963 GCA_000966675.3 Picea glauca | reverse complement strand
TCTTATAATTTTGTGTTGACAATTAAAGTGGAAAAATTAGGTCAAGAGGCTCCATATAAATAAGCCTCTTGACATTTTATTTTTAGGACAACTCTTCCTCACACAAGAGGATTAGGACTAAAAAAATTTCCCTCTTTGGCATACTTGGTCTCTTTTACTTATGTGCTAGGCTTGGAGGACTACTTGTGGATGTTTCTTGGCTCATTTCTTAGCGAGAATTCTTGAAAATAGGGTTTGTGCTTGATTTTATCTTGGTGAAGTAAGTAAAATATGCAATTTCTTTCATGTGTTGAATTTTTATGGTATATATATATATTTTTTTTTGTTTGCTAGTTTATCTGTGACTTGCGGGATTAGCCTGTGGCTTTAGAAACCACGACTCAGGGGAATTTAAGACGTCAAAATCACCTAGGGATCGCACCTGGCCTAAGCCACACCAACCCTTAACATGGTTGTATTTTTTGTCCCCGCAAGTTTCGAACCAGTGACTTTAACAACACACTCTGTCACCGACTGTCCTACACCTTGGGGACCTTAATTTGAAGAACATGGGGGTGGGATTTGATCCACTTATGTTTGCATGGGTCACGATACCATTTAATATGGTATCTCTGGGTGCAACCACACATTCGACCACTACCTCAAGGTGTCCCTGTGGCTCCAGGTAAAGCCCTTGCGATAATTGAACCTTGCCTAACGGTGAAAAATCCTCGCTTTCCACCATTGGATCCAACCCCTTTGGGCATGTTTATGGTATATTTTACTTGTTCATATTGAAGCTATATTTCTTTTTTAAACCCTAGGAGAGGAACATAAGGTGTTTCTTCTTCTCTCTAGAATATTTCATGTATTGATTTGCTAAAAAACCTCATCTAGGAAAAACTCCTAAAGTGCTAGCACTTTAGGAGTGGGTTTTATAAGCTTGTTGCTAGAAGAATTCGCTAGAGCCCAAAAGAGCTTGTTCTCTAGAAAAATTCATCTTTTGATACTTGAAGCTTGAGGCCCTAAGGTTCTAGCACCTCAAACTTCATTTCATCATCCTTAGGATATTATTATCATCATTATTTCTCCAAGTTATATTGTTGTTGTAAATGACTCCATAGCCCCAAAAGGCACTAGTTTACTCTCTCTCTCTCTCTTGTGAAGGACTTGATCAAACCAACTCTCAAACTTTACTCTCTAAGGCTTTTCTTAACATTTTTAAACCTTAGCTTAACTTAATTTACTAATTATCTTGTTGTTGTTGCAAATATTTTCTACAGTCATCCTAACTGTTGTAATTTGTTGCATAACTCACTCTAATTACTAGCTAACATACTTAGAAATTTATTGGGATAAGTGTTAAATGATCTACTTGATAAATGCTAAGTTTTCATTATATTCTCTTGTAATTCTGAGTTGAATTTATTGTGGTTGTTACAAAATACTATTGTATGTTATAAATCATCATCTTGCTGCAATGTTTTACTTAAGCCATCATATATCTATGTTGTCTGTTGTCTATTGAGGTTTTTTTTCATATTGGTACTTGGAAATCACTACATATATGTTGCAATTGTTCTTGTTCCAAGTAGGTACCCAAATTTATTCCTTTGCCTCAATTTCACGGGCATAGACCTTTTGACATAGGTATTCGATGAGAGGGACCTCCAAACTTGGCTACATCCTTCATGTCTGATCCCTTGAGGTTATCAAGGACCTCTCCCCTAGGCTGGACCTCGTCCATCCCTAAAACATGGGGATTTCCTACTAAGGTGACAATGGTGGGTTATCATGTAGTTACGGGAATTTGAGGACTTGTGTGGGGATTTGGAAAAAGTACAAATTGTGCGATAACAATCCCCAAATGACATTCTCAACTAACTTTGAATCATCCTTCCTCCCTAACATACTTCCATCTTTCATATCCTATCATTTCCTATGTTGCAATATGCTAGAGCATTAATTATATTGACCTAACTCCATATGTAACTCGTAAGTCAAATTGTCGACTCCCTATCTTCCCCAACAAACAACCAGTTGTCACCATCGCATGTTTATGGGAGCATGGTTTAACACAGTCCTCCCGCAACTATGGGTTTAAGAGGATACATGGTGAGTAATACCTCCACCTCTCTTGATAAAACTAGGGTCAACACCCTATATCGAGCCAAATTGTGCAACTATTGTTCTTAGAGTCATGCCATTGTACATACACTCTGGGAAAGTTGTGTTTCCTTTCAAAACCACACTTACCACAAATCATAGCAATATTTGAAATCATAGAATAAATAACAAGTGAAAATTTTAGTCTACAATATCTTCCTATTGTCTATAACATATAGGTTATCTTAGCACTACAGTCATTTGGTTATTACATAGCTCATCAACATGTAGGTTAGCTCACCAATAACCCATATCCATGCAAATCCATCACAAATTTCATATGAGAATCGATATTTGTATTAACATTCAATTAAGAAATGTATGTTTATTTACACCATGTCTCACATATGTTATACATTCATAACATAGTTTTGAACTGTTATCCATGTACAAAAATTACACATTTTAATTTGCATGTTTAAAAAAATCACATAACTATCATTCTTATGAACTTATAACAATGAAAATAATACCATGCAATACATAAATAGGTCCATATGTGCATATCTCAAATGTCTATATCAGTCTAACTGAGTGAAAATAGATACCAAGCAATGAATTACTAAGCTAAGTAAAATCAAATTTATACCCACCTAAGGCCAAAATATGGGGTGTTACATATATCCACCCTTTAGGAAAATTTGTCCCAAAGTTATGGTCATTAACAATATAAGGAAAAATCACAACACAACTTCTTTATGTCTTCCATGATAGCAAACCCTATGTTATATAGGTCCTATTGGACTTTCACTCGATTAAAACATGTTGAGGGTATTAATATATTGATTGTGATTATCCCTATTTAACAAACACCTTACAACGTCTCAAATCCATTTTATTGCCACTTGCAATTTAATTAATGTAAAGACACGCTTCTCTTGTAGATTTAGTATTCCTAAGTTTCATATAGGACCCCCACATTTAAAGTATATCTTGTTGGTTTGACCACCATTTAGAAACTTAGTTCATCATTGGTTCTCTAGTTAAGTGAATCTTATAATTGTTAGGAAATATACATCCACACTAAACCAATCAAAAAAGAGAAGACAAAATTAAACAAGAAATAAATGACAATCACACATAGTACTTAGATATTTTACCCTAGAAACTCGAACTGGGAAAACCAACATTCCTTAAGCATCTTACCCTTGTTGTCTTATGAATTCAATAAATAAAGAGTTACAAGACTAATCTTAGTCTACACCTAAGACACAATTGACATCGTACTCTCTTGCTTTACACAAGAACAACCATGTATCCAATTAAGCTTGCATCTACATGACCAACAACATCCTCTTAAAAGATTCATCAATCTAATACAATTACAATGTGCCTTATTTATAGTCTTTACACCATGAAAAACCCTAAATCATGGCACCCAAAAACAGTTATAGATCCACATAGATGATTCGCTGCAATCCCATGAATCTCAACATTTTGTTATAGTCGACTTCATTCAGTTTACCAGTCGACTACTAGTCGGTATTCAATCGGTTTCCAATATACCTCCTATCAGTTAACCTTAGAATTCTCTCCAATCACTTCGACTTATGACTTCCCAGTCGATCACTTCAACCATGACTTGACTCGTCAGTCAATTCTACACCCAGTCGATCCACCTCGACTAGACAGCCAGATGATTGTTCTATCACTGCAAAGAATATAAAAACCCAATATTCTCCAACTTGTTGTCTTCTTTGATGATACAGGAGAACATGACCATCTATTCACTGACCTAGGGAAATAATGCCCATTTCCTCTCTACACCGAGAGAAATTCACAACACTCACAGACTTGGTCAAAGAGTCTGCTATGTTTTCCAATGTGTTTTTTTTTGCAACAACACCTTGTTGTTTTCCACCATGTCTCTTACAAAATGGTATCATACATCAATATGCTTCATCCTAAAATGGTACATTGGGTTCTTTTCCAGAAATAATGTGTTTTGACTATTGCATTTTATCTTCATAGCTCTCTGCTCAAACCTAATTCCTGAACACAGTACTCGATGCATCCATATTGCTTCTTCGCTTCCATGAGTGGTTGCCATGTATTAAGATTTTGTTGTCAACAAGGCTACGATCGTTTGTCACTTACTCATCTAGTTGATTGCTCCACCGAACATCTTGAACACATATCCATCGGTCGACCTTCGTCAATCAATATCTCCAGTCCAGTCGACATTGAAAAATCCATGTACCTTTACTTCATTGTTAGCTTCAGGCTTCCCTTGGTATAATATAGCATAATCTTTGTTTCCACACAAATACATGAACACTCTCTTAACAATAGTCTATTTCTCTTTCCTAGGTGTCGACATGTATATGACCAATACTCCCACTGCATTAGAAATATCCGGTTGAGTGCAAACCATCACATACATTAGACTACCAATAACACTTGCATGGAATGTGTGCCATGTCATCTATTTCTTCCTGTGTCTTTGGAAACTACTTATCAGTTAGTTTTTCTCCCGTAGGAATTGGAACCTTTACTAGTTTGCAATCCTACATGTTAAAACACATCAAGATTTTTTCAATGTACTTCTTCTAATTCAACTAGAGCTTTCTCACTACCCAATCTCTCTTGACCTCCATTCCCATAATGAAGTTTGTTGCACCAAGATATTTCATGTCAAACTTGGAGGATAGTTACTGCTTCACCTCCTTTATTTCATCCATGTTTCCTACCAGTGACATGTCATTGACATACAAAGCTACATATATGAAATTCCCTCCTTCCTCGGAATACACACCGTGATTAGATTTTCTTCTCACAAATCCCAAACTAAAAATGTATGTGTCAAAATTTTGGTACCACATCCTTAGTGATTGATTTAGACCACAAAGGGTTATTTTTAGTTTGCACCCTAGCTCTTTCTTACCCTTTACTACAAATCCTTCAAGTTATTTCATATATATTTCTTCTTCTTGATCCCCATGTAGGAACATTGTCTTCACATCAATTTGATCTATTTCAAGATCAAATTTTTCAACCAGAGACATCAATACTCTAATGGAAGTTAATTTTGCAATAGGGGAAAAAATCTGACCAAAGTCAACTCCCTCGACTTGGGAATATCCTTTCGCTACCGATCGAGCTTTGAATTTCTTGAATTGACCTGCTACATTCATATTTTTCTTGAACACTCGCTTTCTACCAATGGGTTTCCTTCCATTAGGTAATTCGTCCAGATCACATGTATCATTCTTATACAAGGATTCCATTTCTTCGGCCATGGCATCCTTCAATAGTTTACCCTTTATTGAGTCAACTTCCTCCCTTACCGAATTGGGATCCTCATCAGTAGAAGATAACACAAATGCATAACATAAATCATCCAGACTATACATTTCAATAAGTTTTCTTACTTGTTCAGACCTCCTTATAACTGGAGTCGGTTGTTCCACCTCTTCATCTAATTCAATTGACTCATCATAATCATCGTCTTTGCTCCTCAATTCAAACACCATCTTCTCTGGTTCTTTGTTTGTTTGAACCTATTCATACTTGGAAGTTCCACCAACTTGCCTAAAGACCACATATCAACTGTACACTATTTTCCTCGATGCAGGATCTCAGATCTTATATCCTTTCATTCCATCCTTGTACCCAATGAAAATACACTTGACTACCTTCTCGTCTAGCTTGTTCCTCTTTTCCTTGGGAACATTCACAAATGCATCACAACCAAATACTTTAATATGTGAAACTGAAAGAGTCTTACAAAACTATACCTCATGTGGATTTGAGTCAACTAGTGTTGATGAAGGAGACCTATTTACAAAATAAGTTACATTTTCAACTACCTCTGCCCATAATTCTTGTGCAAGCCTAGCACAATTTAGCATGCTCCTTGCCTTATCCATCAATGTCTTGTTCATTCTTTCAGAAACTCCATTTTTTTTTTTTGGTGGGGGGGGGTATATGGTGTGGTATTTTGGCATGCTATGCCACACTGGTTACAAAACTGCTCAAAATCCTTTCCATGGAATTCTCCTCCATTGTCAGTTCTCAACACCTTGATCTTCTTAATTGTCTAGTTTTCAACAAGATATTTAAACTCTTTTAATTTCTCGAAAACCTCTAATTTCTTCCTCAAGAAATATATCCATGTCTTCCTAGATAATATTTCTATGAAGGAAACATAATATAGGGATCCGCCAAGTGAAGGGACTAGTGTGGGACTTGTTGGCGTTGAAAGTCACTCCTGGATTGCAGCAGGAGCAGAGCCTGACACCCATCAGTTTATGTCACGATTTATTTATAGAGGGTGATCAAGTGGAAGAAAACTCGGAACAATATCGTTCTAACTCCGAAACTAGGATGGAAATGCACAGGTAGGTGAGGTCTTAGTTAAACTTCAGACAGTGAGTTGTAGTAAGGGTGAATAGGAGGAAGACTTCTGTGAGGAAAAGCTGAGGGCTACTGTAGGCATCGAGCTTCTAACAACTTGTAGAAGAAAAAATTGAATGTAATAACTTCTTACGCTCAAATGTAGGCAACACTGGAGAATATAACGGTGTTACAATAAATCCTTTATCTTAACACAGTCACAGTAATTCACGCGAATCAGTCGATCATGAACTCTCTCAGTATGAGATGAAACTAGATGGGATAAGAAAGTTGTTTGTTATAAAACAAGAAATATGACATACAGATACATAACCAGAGAAATAGAGCGTCTATTAAAACTTTATAATTGGGAGCTTTGCTCTACCATTGATGCTTACAAAAATAGAAAAACTGAGTATATATACTCAGAAAAATTCGCCCAACAGAGGCGTGCTCAAACCTCCAAGGTGTGGCGTCTTTTCAGTCAAACCTGGACATAAATCCTTCATCAGACGCCAACTTAACTCAGCATGGCTCTTGTAGGGGGGGGCCTTCACACAAGGGTACCATGGGCTCATTGCTCCAGACCTCCCATACCTTCCATTTATGGCTCGAGCTGAGGTTTCACCTACCTGCTTGATTTTCATTAACTGATTTCCCAGGGAGTGGCCAAGATGATACCCTCAGGAGAAGACCATGTGCCTGCTCTCTAAGGCTCGGAGGCTATCCTCCCTTTCTTCTGGCACCACCCTCAATGTAACCCAGGGCCATGACCTGGCGCCTCTCTCCAAGGGTGCTTCATCATTTCTTCTTTCAGGGGTTTCTACTTCCCCTGCCTTCAAATTTCCTGGTGCCCAATCTCGTGAAACGGCTTTCCAAGATCAACGGTTGGATCGGCTCTAAAACTGACGGCCATGATCATTTTTCCTTGAACACATTGGCTCCACGTCCCTCATCTGCTTTGTCTCTTTTCCGTATGACCCAGTGCTATGACCGTGGGCCCGCACCCAGAGGCGCCTTCGCACTTCGCGTTTCAGGGATGGGAGGGAGATGATCCTTGCTCTTCAAAGTCATGATAGGCGAAGTGGCGATAGAGCCTAATCGCGCACCACGTGTCCCTCTTTGATCGGATGGCCCAGAACTTATTCGGTGATACTGTGGGCTCGAATCCTGGACGCCTTCGCATCTCGCATATCGCGGCTAGGAGGAGGTTGATTCCTGTTCTTCAAAGTCACGATAGGCGAAGAGGCGATAGAGCCTAATCGCGCGCCACGTGTCCCTCTTTGATCGGACTGCCCAGAACTTATTCGGCGATACTGTGGGCCCGAATCCTGGACGCCTTCGACACTTCACATTTTGGGGATCGGAGGGATCTGATCCTTTCTCTTCAAAGTCACGATAGGCAAAGTGGCGATAGAGCCCAATCGTGCGCCACATGTCCCTCCTTGATCGGATGACCCTGAACGTCTTCGGCGATACTATGGGTCCAAATCTTGGACATCTTTGACACTTCACGTTTCGTGGATGGGAGGGAGCTGATCCTTTCTCTTCAAAGTCACGATAGGCGAAGTGGCGATAGAGCCCAATCGTGCACCACGTGTCCCTCCTTGATCGAACGACCCTGAACTTCTTCGGTGATACTCTGGGCCCGAATCCTGGATGCCTTCGACACTTCGTGTTTCAGGGATCCCAGCTGCAGAGAAAAAGTGCTTCAAGGTCGCGATGGGCGAAGATGCAATAGAGCTCGATCGTGCGCCACATGCTCCTCCGGGATGGACAACCTGGATCATTTCAGTGAGATTGTGGGCCCAATTCCTGTGCTAAACATGGCATAATTCCGTCAGCCGCAAATATCCGTCGACCAACGATCTGCTCCATCGATCGATCCTCATCGTCGGACACTGGGTCGTGCATTTGCTAACATTTTAAGCCCGAAATTCAGATTTTATACACTGCACGGTGTGCTCACGGCCGCATCCTTGGACAAAATGCCTTTGTTAGACTTTTAGGCCTACTTCTTCGCAGCTCGGGCTACAAGCTCAAAGGAGAGAAAACAACCCACTCCTCTTAACAAGAATTAATGTTAACATTAGGCTCCATGGGGGATAGAGTCGTCCCTGTGATGATCTAAGAACTCATTTGCAGCTTCAGTGCCTTTCTATTGGGCTATGGAGTCATTTACTAAGCCGAAAAATAAACAAAGAACCAAAAGGACAATATTTACAAACAAAGGAGCCGTCTAAGTCTCAAACAAAACACTTCTTCAGAAAATTCCCATTTACCGAGCTGTTAAAAACCTCCTCACCCTCCAAATCCTGCAACCTGTACGTGTTATTTGAGAAAACCTCAGAGATTTTGAAGGGCCCGATCCATAGGGCGTCAAAATTGTTGTGTTTTCCCTTATCCTGTCTGGGTTCACCTACCTGCTCGATTTTCATTAACTGATTTCCCAGGGAGTGGCCAAGACGATACCCTCAGGAGAAGACCACGTGCTTGCTCTCTAAGGCTCGGAGGCTAGCCTCCCTTTCTTCTGGCACTGCCCTCTATGTAAACCAGGGCCATGACCTGGTGCCTCTCTCCAAGGTTGCTTCAGCATTTCTTCTTTCGGGGGTTTCTACTTCCCCTGCCTTCAAATTTTCTGGTGCCCAATCTCGCGAAACGGCCTTCCAGAATCAACGGTTGGATCGACTCTAAAAGTGATGACCACGATCATTTTTCCTTGAACACATTGGCTCCACGTCCCTCATCTGCTTTGTCCCTTTTCTGTATGACCCAGTGCTATGACCGTGGGCCCACACCTAGAGGCACCTTCGCACTTCGCGTTTCGGGGATGGGAGGGAGATGATCCTTGCTCTTCAAAGTCACGATAGGCGAAGTGGCGATAGAGCCTAATTGTGCGCTACGTGTCCCTCTTTGATCGAACGGCCCAGAACTTATTCGATGATACTATGGGCCTGAATCCTAGGCACCTTCGCATCTCGTGTATCGCGGCTGGGAGGAGGTTGATTCCTGTTCTTCAAAGTCACGATAGGCGAAGAGGCGATAAAGCCTAATTGCGCACCACGTTTCCCTCTTTGATCGTACGGCCCAGAACTTATTCGACGATACTGTGGGCCCGAATCCTGGATGCCTTCGGCACTTTGCGTTTCGAGGATCGGAGAGAGCTGATTCTTGCTCTTCAAAGTCAAGATAGGCGAAGTGGCGATAGAGCCCAATCGTGTGCCACGTGTCCCTCCTTGATCAGACGACCCTGAAATTCTTCAGCGATACTGTGGGTCCAAATCCTGGATGTCTTCGGCACTTCGCATTTCATGGATGGGAGGGAGCTGATCCTTGCGCTTCAAAGTCACGATAGGCGAAGTGGCGATAGATCTCAATCGTGCGCCACGTGTCCCTCCTTGATCGGATGGCCTTGAACTTCTTCAGTGATACTATGGGCCCGATTCCTGGATGCATTTGACACTTTGCATTTCGGAGATCCTAGTTGCAAAGAAAAAGTGCTTCAAGGTCGTGATGGGTGAAGCTACGACAGAGCCCAATCGTGCGCCACATGCTCCTCTAGGATGGACGGCCTGGATCATTTCAGCGAGATTGCGGGCCCAATTCCTATGCTAAACATGGCATAATTCTGTCGGCCAGAAATATCCGCTGACCGACGATCTTCTCCATCGATCGATCCTCGCCGTCGGACACTGGGTCGTGTGTCTGCTAACATTTTAAGCTCGAAATTGAGATTTTATACACTGCACGGTGTGCTCATGGCCGCATCCTTGGACAAAATGCCTTTGTTGGAATTTTAGGCATACTTCTTCGCAGCTTGGGCTACGGGCTCAAAGGAGAGAAAACAACCCACCCCTCTTAACAAGAATTAATGTTAACATTAGGCTCCATGGGGGATAGAGTCATCCCTGTGATGATCTAAGAACTCATTTGCAGCTTCAGTGCCTTGTTATTGGGCTATGGAGTCATTTACTAAGCCGAAAAATAAACAAAGAACCAAAAGGACAATATTTACAAACAAAGGAGCCGTCTGAGGCTCAAACAAAACACTTCTTCAGAAAATGCCCATTTATTGGGCTGTTAAAAACCTCCTCACCCTCCAAATCCTGCAACCTGTATGTGTTATTTGAGAAAACCTCGGAGATTTTGAAGGGCTCGATCCATAGGGTGTCAAACTTTCTGTGTTTTCCCTTATCCTGTCTGGGTGCATCCCACTTAAGCACCAAATCCTCGATCTCAAACTCCTTCTTCCTGACCTTCCTGTCAAAGGCCTGTTTGACCTTCTGCTGATGACTATGAGCTTTGTCCATCACTTGTTCCCTGATCTGTTGTACTTCCACCATTTGATGAATCCTTCTGACCATATGATCCGGCTCTCCTTCATAGTCTTGAAAGAACTTCGCTGCAGGTAAGGCGAGCTGAGTGGGAAAAAATGCCTTTGTTCTATAAACCAGCTGAAAAGGCAAGGTGCCTAGGGACTTCTTCGTTGTCACTCGATCAGCACATAGAGTGAATTTGAGCTTTGAATACAAAGCCATCTTATTGTCTTCCAATAATCTTTTAATGAGCTTGATTAGGCTTTTATTGGAGGATTCTGCCAGTCCATTTCCTTGAGGATAATAGGGGGTGGAGTGAATTAGCGAGATCTCGAACTACTCACAGAACATAATCAGAGGCTCAGATTTGAATGAAGCAGCGTTATCAGTGACAATCTTGTTGGGACAACCAAATCTGGCTACGATATCCTCCAAGAAGCTGATAATTACTTTGTGTGATGAACTCCTGGTGGGGGCAGCTTCTATCCACTTGGTGAAATAGTCTGTTGCAGTCAGGATCCATCTGTGTTGGCCACTTGAGGGAGGATGGATTTCCCTGATGAATTCTAGCCCCCACTGTTGAAAAGGTGTTGAAGCTACTACAGGCTTCAGTGGCAGTGGTCTAAGTTGCTGCTTTCCTGAGAACCTTTGACAATTGATGCAAGCTCTGACTTCTCTGCAGACATCGGTGAATAAGGTGGGCCAATAGTACCCAACTTTCAGAATTTTGTGAGTTGTAGTCTTCCAAACATAATGTCCTCCACAAAGGCCGGTATGGAATTCAAATATAACCTTCTGGGATTCCTGTGGGTTCAAACACCTCAGCAAAACCCCTAGAGGGTCTCTCCAGTACAAGACTTGGTCAATGAGGTAATATTTGACCACCTTGAGTTTTAAAGATCTTGTCTTACTTTTACCCATTCCATCAGGAGGCTTCAACTCCTGCAGAAAGTACAAAATGTCTCGATATCAGGCGCATTCTATTAGTGGCAAGCCGTCCTAAGAGCTTTGGCTAGGCAACTCAACTTGTTGAGTTTCTGAGCAAGTATTGATCAAACTAACCCCCAAGGCTCTGCAATTGGATTCAGCCAATAGCTTGGCCAAACCCTACCCCTTAACCAACTTGGTGGATTTTATTTCCAAGTCAAACTCAAGGATCTTATCAATCCATTTACCTCTTCTCCCATCTATGTCGGGTTGTACAAGGATGTCCTTCACAGAGGCTGAAGGAACGTATGCAGTCACTCTTGAGTGCAAGACATAAACTCTGAAAGATTTTAGAGATTTCACCAAGGCATAGGCCCATTTCTCCGTGATTTCATACCTGATTTCTGCATTTCTTAATGCTTTACTGAAGAAGGCAATGGGTTGCTCTCGCCCTTCCTCATTTTTCTGCAATAAGACCGTTGATATTGTATCAAAAGAAGCAAAAGAAAAAACTAGGAAGTCTTTGGAATAGTCAGGACTGATCAACACAAGTGCCTCAATCAATGCCCTTTTTATTTGGACAAAAGATTCCCTGGGTTCAGCGGTCCACTTCACTTCATTTCCCTTTTTGAGCATGGTTGTGATGTGTTTCACCAGTTCAACAAAATTTGAGATGAACTTCCTCAGAAAGTTAATCTTTCCTAAAAAGGACTGGACTTCCTTTTTAGACCTAGGAAGTGATAGGGTCTGAATTGCCTCCACTCTGCTGGGATCAATTCTCACTCCTTCTGTTGATACTATATGGCCTAACAACTTTCCCTCCATCATAGCAAACAAATATTTCTTGGGATTTAGGGAAAGACCAAACCTCCGGCATTTCGAGAAAAATTTCCTTAAGTGATAGCAGTGCTCTTTATCAGACCTGGAGAAGACTGTGATGTCATCCATATAGATCACCACAAACTTATCTTTCTCCCCGATGAAGGCTATGTCCATGGCTCATTGAAATGTTGCTCCTTCATTCATTAGTCCGAACGACATTTTGGCATACATGAATGTGCCCCAAGGAGTGGTGAAGGTTGTCTTTTCCCTGTCCTCGGGCATGATCAATATCTGATTATAGCCAGAAAATCCATCAATCATGGATATCCTGGATGCACCAGTTACCCTCTGCAATATGTGTTCCATCTTAGGTAGGGGGTAATTGTCCTTTCTTGAGATTCTGTTCAGATTCCTGAAGTCGACACAAAGCCTGATTTCGCCACTTTTCTTCCTTACCAGGACCAAATTGGCCACCCATTCAGAATATCTCAAGGGGACAATGATTTGGGCATCTAACAACTTCTTCACTTCTTTTTCCATGACAAACAGCAACATGGGATTTATCTGTCTTAGCTTCTGCCTAAATGGCCTAGCCTCTTCCTTCAGTGGGATCTTGTGTTCAATGATGGATGTGTCATATGTCTTGAGGTCTTCATAGGTCCATGCAAACACATCAACAAATTCTCTTAATAACTTGGTATATTCGGCCCTCTGTTCTCTGGTCAAACTGCTCGACAACTTGACAAACTTAGGCTCCTCCTGTGTGCCAATGTTGCACTTAGTTGTGTCAGCATCTTCATATGAAACCCTACCCTTTAATGCCACATCATTCCCATCGAACAATCTTTCTAAAGGGACTAGTCCCCTCAGAATGTGATTGCTAGGCAGCTAAATAATCTGGTGATTAGCAATTTCATTTAAAAACTCCATAGGGTAAGGGTCACCTTCAAGGTCAGGATCCTGATCAATGTGCAACACAAAAAATTCGTCAACAGTTTGGAGAAATTTTTCGATTTCAAGATCATCTTCGAATACCTTCCAATGCTTGACGTTGTCTGGTACAGAGGGCCTATATTTTATCTCAACATTATATTTGACCATAGACAGCAGAGGGATCTTGAAACGGCTAAATAATCGGCCAAAGCATTTTTCTCCCTTGGAATAAAAGAGATGTTGAAAGCTGAGAAAAAAATTTCAATTAGGTCCCATGCCTATTCTTTGTAAGTTCTGAGCCGAGGATGCTTAGTCTGGTAAGCGTTTTTGACTTGTTGGATAATCAACTCAGCATCTCCGAACACTGCTACTCCCTCAATCCCCATTTCTTTTGCAGCCCTTAAACCTAGAACAAGAGCTTCATATTCTGCCACATTATTAGTTGCTTCAAATTCAAGCTTGTATGATAGGGATATGGCTTCCTGACAAGGTGACATAAAGACCACTCCAGCGCCAGCGCCTTCGCTAGAAGAAGCTCCATCAAAAAACATTTTCCAAATAGACGTGGTTGGAGGAGGTGTCCCGTGATCAAATAAGGGCTTCTTTCTAATTTGGAAAGGGGCTTCAAGAGCATCAGTGATTTGTAACAAACTAGATCCCAAATCAGTGTCTAGCGCAAAGATAGGGTGATTGGTAGGGTTTTCCTCATCGCTAACAATGTAGGCTAGCTGGGCTTCTCTGTACAGCCTCCTGTGTTCCCCTCCAAAAACTGGAATAGTAGCATATGTGAGATCCA
>JZKD02S0291119.1:262429-279772 GCA_000966675.3 Picea glauca | reverse complement strand
CTTTATCATGTATGTTCAGGGATGTGTAGAAAGGAGGGGATGAATCATCTCTATCTTCTACCATGGGACCTAGGACGACTGTTGGCTTTTCATCTTGGAGATTTATTGAGTCCGTGGAAGGCTGGGGGGGCTCAGATTGTAGCAGCTTAGAGAGGGACTTTTTGAAATCTTCATTTTTAACTAGTTCGGAGAGGGGTACAGGAATTCTAATCTTCTGAATCTCATGCTCAAAACTAAAGGAGGAGAGAGACTTAGGAGCTTCCCTTACCTCCAAGATAGGTTCCTTGGTTGTTGGCAAAGCATTCTGAGTTTTCTTTTCTTTAGTAGTGATTGTTGCAGCTTTAGCAGGCCTTTCCGCTATGAGGGGTTGATCCTGGCTATCAAAATTCCCTTCTTTCTTTTTTGACCTGAGATTGTATCTGTTAGGAGTGTTGTTGGCCTTTTCCCCTTTACTCAAATCATTGATTTGGGTGTTGACAAGGGATTCTTCATATGAATATTGTGTCAAATGAGGAAAAGGGGAAGTGTCCTCGATGCAGTGGATATCAGGGTCGAGTTCATCCACCTCCTCCCCTTCCTCATGAGCAACTAGGCTATTCTGGAGAGGGGTCTGAATCCTCTGAGCATCCCTGTCTTTGCTTCTTTGTTCCCTTGGCAAAGCCTGTGGCATATTGTTACCAGGCCTCCTGAAACCTTTGTTATCAGTATTCTAGGGATTTATGTACGTGGGCTTCCCCTCTAACTCCCACCTCTCTATCTTAGCCGAAAGGGATTTCAGTACTTTAGTCACCTCATTCGTCTGAAGGGGAAGGGGAGAGGAATGGGATGGGGAGGCCTCTGTTCTTCTCCTGGATACATCTATGTCAGCCTTATTCCTGAGTCGGTCAACAGCCAATATGTTAGACTCTACTTCCATGGATGTGTCCTGCATGTGAGCCAGATTGGTGGCTCTCCTTTCCCTCAGTAGGAGGCAGAAATTAGGATCAAAAGTGCTGGCATAAGTGATCTTTGCAGAGGCTTCGGAGGGCTTTATCTCGGTTGGGATCTTATTGTACATTTTATTAAATATTTTGGAGAAGTCAACGACAGTCTCTCCTTCCTTTCTCTTCAAAGACCCAAACTCAATCATGTAATACATGAAGTCCTTTTTGTCTCCCCATTGTCTCAAAAAGGCACTATCCAAAGCCTCAATCCCATCAATAGATCCAGGAGGTAGGGCCCTAAACCATTTTCTAGCCTTGCCTTCAATACTATGGACGAAAATCCTCATCCATACATCTGCATGCATGATAACATTATCGTCTGTAAAACTATAGAAGGCTTCAAGGTGTTCTTCTGCAGCTATGTCCCCTTCGCCCATAAACTTGGGTAGCTGCTTGAGGTAGCCATCTGCTGGAAGGGCATTGAGAGGCTGAGGCAACACAAGGGGAGCATACCTAACAGCTATTATAGACTCCATTCTGGTCAAAGGGGGATTTGCTCCGGCCATAGGATTATTAGGTGCAGGAGAACTCGGAGGAGCAGGGGCTCGAAAAGGGGATACTAGGAATGAGCTTCCAGGAAACAATGGGGGATTTAGGGAGAAGGCTAATGGGCTTGAGTCAGCAGATGCTTCTCTCTGTGCAGTAGTGGCAACAGTAATAAGAGGAGGAGTGGTAAATCTAGGAGTGGGGAAGTCTTCTGTGGTCCTGGGTCCACGCCAAGGTACAACTTCAGGGGAAAGGGGAGTGACAATGATTTCTCCCTCCAATCCCAAACCAGGAGGCGAAAACTCAACAGGAACACTCCCAAAATTCAGGAAATGGGAAACTTCAGAAAAAGGTCTACTAGGAAGATAAGGAGAATAAAATAGAGTTTCTACAGAAGGAGATGGTGGATTACCTAGTTCAGAGGTGGAAGTTTCTCCTTCAAAGGCATTTCCTTTTCTGAAAATCACCTCCAGATCAACTTCAGGGGTAGCTAGAGGCAGCTATGGATGGGACCGCGTGTGTCTGCCTCTGGAAGCCACAACTAAAATAGCAGGTTCTCTCTAGTGGAGTCGTCATAATGGATTCACTAGGTGCACAGTAGCAATCGTCAAGGTCTCTGATTCCTTATGCACCTTCAGAATCAGAGGCTCAATGTCGTTCTATACCAGGGAAAATTTTCAACTTCATCCCCGGCAATGACGCCAGAAATGTTGGCGTTGGAAGTCATTCCTAGATTGCAGTAGGAGCAGAGCCCGATGCCCATCAGTTTATGTCACGATTTTTTTATAGAGGGTGATCAAGTGGAAAAAAACTCGGAACAATATCGTTCTAACTTCAAAACTAGGATGGACATGCACAAGTAGGTGAGGTCTTAGTTAAACTTCAGAGAGTGAGTTGTAGTAAGGGTGAATAGGAGGAAGACTTCTGTGAGGAAAAGATGAGGGTTGTTGTAGGCATCGAGCTTCTGACAACCTGTAGAAGAAAAACTTGAATGTAAGAACTTCTTACGCTCAAATGTAGGCAACACTGGAGAATACAACGGTGTTACAATAAATCCTTTATCTTAACACAGTCACAGTAATTCACGCAAATCAGTCGATCATGAACTCTCTCAGTATGAGATGAAACTAGATGGGATAAGAAAGTTGTCTATTATAAAACAAGAAATCTCACATACAGATACATAACCAAAGAACTAGAGCATGTATTAAAACTTTATAAATTGGTAGCTTTGCTCTACCATTGATGCTTACAAAAATAGAAAAACTGAGTATATATACTCAGAAAAAATCGCCCAACAGAGGCGTGCTCGAACCTCCAAGGTGTGGCGTCTTTTCAGTCAAACCTGGATAGAAATCCTTCATCAGACGCCCCCTTAACTTAGCATGGCTCTTGCAGGGGAGGGGACCTGCAGACAAGGGTACCATGGGTTGATTGCTCTAGACCTCCCATACCTTCCATTTATGGTTCGAGCTAAGGTTTCACCTACCTGCTCAACTTTCATTTACTGATTTCCCAGGGAGTAGCTGAGATGATACCCTCAGGAGAAGACCACGTGCCTGCTCTCTAAGGCTCGGGGGCTAGCCTCCCTTTCTTCTGGCACCGCCCTCAATGTAACCCAGGGCCATGACTTGGCGCCTCTCTCCAAGGGTGTTTCGAAATTTCTTCTTTCGGGGGTTTCTACGTCCCCTGCATTCAAATTTCCTGGTGCCCAATCTCGCGAAACGACCTTCCAGGATCAACGGTTGGATCGGCTCTAAAACTGACAGCCACGATCATTTTTCCTTGAACACATTGGCTCCACGTCCCTCATCTTCTTTTCCCCTTTTCCGTATGACCCAGTGCTATGACCATGGGCCCACACCCAGAGGCGCCTTCACACTTTGTGTTTCGAGAATGGGAGGGAGCTGATCCTTGCTCTTCAAAGTCACGATAGACGAAGTGGCGATAGAGCCTAATCGCATGCCATGTGTCCCTCTTTGATCGGATGGCCCAGAACTTATTCGGTGATACTGTGGGCCCGAATCCTGGATGCTCGCATCTCGCGTATCGCAGCTGGGAATAGTTTTGTGAATACGGACAGCCACATGATGGGAGGGAGCTGATCCTTTCTCTTCAAAGTCACGATAGGTGAAGTGGCGATAGAGCCCAATCGTGTGCCACATGTCCCTCCTTGATCGGACGGCCCTGAACTTCTTCGGTGATACTATGGGCCCGAATCCTAGATGCCTTCGACACTTTGCGTTTCAGGGATCCCAGCTACAGAGAAAAAGTGCTTCAAGGTCACGATGGGCGAAGCTGCAATAGAGCCCGATCATGCGCCACATGCTCCTCCGGGATGGACGGGCTGGATCATTTCGGTGATATTGCGGGCCCAATTCCTGTGCTAAACATGGCATAATTTCGTCGGCCGCAAATATCCGTCGACCGATGATCTGCTCCATCGATCGATCCTCGCCGTCGGACACTGGGTCGTGCATCTACTAACATTTTAAGCCCAAAATTGAGATTTTATACACTGCACGGTGTGCTCACGGCCGCATCCTTGGACAAAATGCCTTTGTTGGACTTTTAGGGCTACTTCTTTGCAGCTCGGGCTACGGGCTCAAAGGAGAGAAAAAAACCCACCCCTCTGAAAAGATTTAATGTTATGTAGACCCAACAAATGAATATGAATTAATTCTAGAGTCCCCTTTGCCCTTGTCGCTCCAGATGGGAATCTAACCCGATTTTGTTTTTCATATATGCAATTCTCACAAAAATTGACTTCCAAATTAGAATTAGGAAAACCTTCGACCATACCTTTGTTCTGCATAAATTGAAGTATTGTTTTCGCCAATGTGTCCCATTCTCTGGTGCCATAACATTGTCAGGACGAATTGACCAAGAATATTCGAGTTGATTTGTATCGAATCATCCAGAGTTGATTCGATTCGAGTCGACTTCAGGAACAATAATTTTGTTGCATCTAATTGAGTTGAAAGTCCTTAACAACTTGTATAGGGTTCCAATCTAAACTCCTTTCATTAAGACCATCCCTCCCCTAACCATTTTGCATGTATCCTTTTGAAATAGAGTGTACACACCTACATCATTCATTTTGTTGATAGACATCTAGTTTCTTTCCAAACACAGAATAAGTAGCACACTTGGAAGGGTTCTACTCCTCCCATCCCGCAGTATCAGTCGAAATTTTCCCTGTCCAACAATTTTGGTTTTCAAGCCATCCCCCGCGAACACATCTCCCCCTTCATATCTCTCGTATTCACAAAACTATTCTCTGTGAGGTGCCATATGAAGAGATGCTCCTAAGTTAATCAACCAAACATCCTGATCTAACTATGTACTAGTCGACACTATATACACATCACCTCCTTTATCCTAAGTAGTCTTTCTCTCAATTAATTGCTTCTTGTCGAATCTTGTACTGACTTTTCTTGCCTTCGACTTGAATCCTCTCTTATAATTCCCAAATCTACCGCATTTCCATCATCTTCTCATCGATTGAACTAGGGATTTATATCTACCCTTTGACTTATACTTTCTACTAGATAATTTTCCTTTATCTCTATCAATCGATCGACCTCTCACCATTAAGGCATCTTTGGTTGATCCCTCCATGTTCTTCCATCTGATTTCTTCTTATAGTAGAGATGCAACCACGTCTTCTAGCACTAGTGTGATCGAATTACTCCCTATAGCCACGACTATGTTATCCCATGAGTCTAGAAAAGAACATAATAGGCTCATACATTTCTCCTCCTCGGTGATTTTAATATCCATAGACAATAACTGACTTATTATAGTATTGAATGTATTCAATTGCTCTAATATTGAATTCCCATTACTCATCCTCGGAAGATATAGTTTATTTCTAAGGCACATCTTGTTTACCAGGTATTTCAACTTGTACAAGCTTCCCAACTTGTTGAGTCTTCTCCTAAGACATTCATCAACACCGAATCTGCAAGAAAAAGTTGAATCGTACTCCTTGTCCTTCTTTCGATTTTCTCCCATTCTTCCCTCGACATATCCGTCGGAATGGTACCTGGGCTTATAGTTTCCCACTATTCCTGATCTACAAGGAGATATTGATCAGTTTTAAGCTTCCATAGCTCAAAATTTTGGCCATTTAATGTTTCGATCTCTATCCTTGAATCGCTTTCTATTCTTACAAGCACGACTTTAAAGATCTATGAATTATGACTCCCACTAGACCTATGTTTAGCTCAAATCCAAGATCCACTTTACCACTCATTATAGAACGAATCAGATAGGATTTGATACCACATGTTAGGAAATAGACATCTACACTAAACCAACTAGGAAAGAGAAGATAGATTTAAACAAGAAATAAATCGCAATCACACACAGTACACAAAGATTTTACCCTAGAAACCCAAACTGAGAAAACCAACATTCCTTCAGCGTATTTCTCCTTGTTGTCTTATACATTCAATAAATAAAGAGTTACATGAATAACCTTGGTCTACACTTAAGACACAATCGTCATCATACTCTCTTGCTTTATACAAGAACAACCCTGCAAAAAATTCAACTTGCATCTACATGACCAACAACATCCTCTTAAAGGATTCATCAATCTAATACAATTAAAACGTGCCTTATTTATAGTCTTTACATCATGCAAAATCATAAATCATGGTTCCTAAAAGCGGTTGCATATCCACACAGATTATTGGTTGCAATATTGTGAATCTAGGGATTCGGTTACAATCGACTTCAGTCGGTCTTTAGTTGGTTGCCACTCGACCTCCTATAGGCTGACCTTTGACTTCCTGTCAATCACTTTAACCTCGATTTGAACGACTCGACTTGACTTGTCGGTCAATTCTTCACCCAATCAATCCACCTCAATTAGATAGTTGGATGATTTTTCTATCACTGCAAAGAGTATAACAACCCAACAATAATGAGATCTGTATAGTTTTATTAAGTCATGCATACAATCCCACCATGGATATATCGATAATTATAAAAAATTATCATTGACTTCAATTATCACTCTAGCTTGAGTTGTACAATGCATACGCCATCACTCATAAGATTGGAGGAAAAAATTTTCCCATGCTTAGGAACATTGGATAAAATATTGCTAACTAATCACTATGCAGTGCAATCACTTCACAACTTCTTTGGTTGTTGTTCTTAATCATTCACTTTCTTCCTAAGTCATGTAGATTAGATCTTGACAAGGTAAATGTTGAGTATATGATTTTGTTCATTATAGTTTATGCACAATATGCTCTCTACCAACAAGAATATTACAAAATGCATACATGCTTAAAAGAGCACCATGTCTAGACATAGATTAATAAGCATCTCCAAATCAAGAATAAGTTTTCTACTTCTGTCCATTCCACACTTAGCAATTACTTGTCTTTAGAGTATTTTTTTCTCGCAATTATACTTCATATATTTCAATTTTATATCCTATATACCTACATGATACTTTCCAACTCTGGCCTTTGGCCCTTTACATGTGAATCATTAGCAATTTTCAAGTTCCTTCCTCTTACTACGAAATAAGTTTAGTAGTGGAATGAACATTCTCATCATTTATAATTATATGTGTAAATGGGTTTCCATTTAGTGATAGGGAAATTCCCCTTAAGTGAACATCATAGTTATTACAATGAGTGTGCATTTCTTCTTGTAAATTTTAACTTAACTGCAAGGTCATCTTCACATAAGGTGGTGGTAGATAATAATTATTTTAGTCACTTACTCTCATTGCCATCATTCCTTCTTAATGAACACAAATTGATTTAACAAATCGACATGTAACCGAACATAAGTCGGGTCAATATCGTGTTGGTCAATAGAACTAATTTGTTTACCCCTTCATACACCACAATACAATAAAACATGGTGTCATGATATTTCACTTATCATTCTAAACTCAAGTTCTAGGTTCACACCATAGGTCCCCTTATTGTAACCTTTTGAATGTTTGTAAGAATGTGAAACTAAGCATAAGCACCCACTATAGTGTTATGTTGCCAGTATCACCATACTAACTCAAATAATGATAAAATACAATCCACAACCATTGTTGAGGTAGACTTAACACTACACTCTCTCTAGGTTCAATACTCTTTCCCACTCACACTTAAGTATATAAGAAACCCAAGTGCATAACCTATGCTCCTAAGCTAGCTAAACTTTCAATGGCACACCACACCAAATTATCTATTGATTATGTAATGTTTTGCTAGATAATGGTAAATTTCCACATGCCCTTCCCTCTCTGGAGAATAAGTATCATTAGATAAGTCGTATATATTCTCACAAACACATCACATAATACACAAGAATTAAGAGTGGGACATGTTATTAATTGTCATTCATAATCATAAATACTATGGAGACTTTAAAATAGTTGACCTCCTCACAAAGCCAACCTTTTTCTGACTCTCAAGCCATCAATGTATTTCTTGTAATGATAATGTATCCTTCGTTCTTAGCATTGCTAAGGTTAGATTCTCTCAAGGTGTTACCATACAAGCATACTTGACATTAATAAGGTTAGATTATCCCTTAAAATATATACAAACCATACTTATGACTATGATTTCACTCAAAATTAGGTTTACTCATGGCCTCCCACTTGCTTACTAAGTCTTACCTCACACAACATTTTCCATGTCAACAAATTAGTTTCTAGGTTACAATAAATGTTTCATTACATCACACCAATCTTTAAAACATTTTGGGTTGGACTTGTATGGTTAAAACAAGTTTAATTATAATGCACAAGTTTAATTCCACACTCTATCATGTCAGAGTTAAATAATGATATTCTTAGAATCAAAATCAATTTTACTCATGGCCTCCCACTTACTAAGTGGAGGATGACCCCTAAGTCATATGTCATGTTTCTCGTGTCAACAAAACAAGAAATGTTTCACTACATCACCCCAAACCTTAAAACATGTCAAGTTGGACTTGTATGGTTAAAACAAGTTTAATTATAATGCATACTTTGAGTTCTTGATTCCACACTCTAGCTTTTAAGAGTTAAATAATTCCATTCTTTAACTCTTAAAACATGTTGGGTTGGACTTGTATGGTTAACACAAGTTTAATTATAATGCACACTTTGAGTTCTTAATTCCACACTCTATCATGTCAGAGTTAAATAATGATATTCTTAGAATCAAAATCAATTTTACTCATGGCCTCCCACTTACTAAGTGGAGGATGACCCCTAAGTCATATGTCATGTTTCTCATGTCAACAAAACAAGAAATGTTTCACTACATCACCCCAAACCTTAAAACATGTCAGGTTGGACTTGTATGGTTAAAACAAGTTTAATTATAATGCATACTTTGAGTTCTTGATTCCACACTCTAACTTTTAAGAGTTAAATAATTCCATTCTTATAATCGTTGTCTTCCTCACGACACTATGTACTCTTTGCAATGCTTTGAATGCATTAATACCCATCATGTGACCTACTCTCATGGTGTCTTGTATTGAATGCCAATGTGTTTTTTCTTGGTTCTTAGTTAAGGGAATTAATCGGATTTAAGTGGGTTTATTTATGATTTTCACTATGATTCTATTGAACTAGCAACAACCCCCATGCCATTTTTTACTTTAGTACCCACTAGCGGCTAAAATAGTATGGGGCCCCTCCTAGTTTGCTTTAAATTATTTCATGTACATTGTTTTTCTTTCCTTGATTTTCTTTCTCGTGATATTTCAAATCCCTCAAATTCCTTAGAAATTCTATTTTAGAAAACTTGTACAAAATTTCCACCACATCCTCCAAAAGTTTGTCTCTCTGCAACATTTTGCACTAAATTTATTTTCTCGCAATATAGAGTGTTTCGCATGGAATTTATTTTCTTGCGATACAATGTGTATTGCACATATTTTTACTTGAGTAATGACATTTCGCATCTTGATAAACTTTCATCTTTGCAACAAAGGATCTTTCCAAGAAACTCTTTGCCTCATCCTTTTATCGTGTCTTCATAACTTTCGTCGTTGTGATGTATCACACGAAAAATATTTTCATGCAACATATCAAATGAGTTCGAAAATATTCTTCACATGCCACATTCAAGTGGACCAAGGTTTATTGCAAACTCCCAAACTTCTTCCTCGTGTGATACATCGTACAAAAACTTTTTCTGTGTGATACATCGCATGGATTTTTTTCTCTCAATGCAATGTCACATTGTTGTAGTCTACGAGATCAGAGGATACATTCAAGGAGAGAGAGCACATTAGGAAAAACGCATCAAGACACACACGCACATACTCAAGAAGTATTTGTGGGAAGGTTAACCAATCACCTTTCTATTCCATCTTCATGAGTATATATACATAGGAGAAATGGTTGGAGTGGTTGTACTTGCTCCAACTAATCATTTTTTTATGCATTTATCCCTTTTATCCATTTATTACATATATATTTGCTTAATTACTTATGTCTAATGTATGATATATGATGACTATTACAAGGGCCTATGAGGCATCCCAACATATCCCCCACACCCAAATCCTTGCTCGTCCTGAGCAAGTATACAAATAACTAATGATTTGTTACTCTTTAGACTTCGTCTTAAAGTTGGTAAATGCATGTGCAGTCAATGAGTCTTGCAATTCTTTTATCCCACCCAAAAATGGTCCTCTTGATCCTATTGTTACACCTTTCTCTCTTGTTCCTTTGGACTGGTGAGTGGCTTGTCCTGGGCTCATATTTCCTCTACACACACCCTATGGTGGAACTGTCAGACAGTTGGTTTAGGTTGATGGATAGTTAGTATGGATCGTTGGTTTTCATTAATGTCAACTATTGGAGAGTGATATTTTAGATTGATTTCAACCCTTAGTGATTGATGTCAACCCTTGGAGAAAGTCCGGTAGTGAATTCTGGTAGCACAAAGGTTTGGGTAATGGACCCAAGGTTGTTTAATGTATAATGGTATGAGTTTTAATATATATTAAGGTAAAACTATTCTATATGGATAGTACATGTCATTCCATTTCTGGTGGTATGTGAAACGTCACATAACTCATCACGGTTAGAGAGTTATGGCCATGAGAAGTTGGAGATCCTAGGTTTGGGTAATGGACCCAAGTTTGTTTGATAGATAATGGTATGAGTTTTGATATATTTGAAGGCAAGACTATTTTATATGGATAGTACATGTCATGCCATTTTTGGTGGTATGTAGAACATCACATAACTTCTCACTGTTTGAGAGTTATGGCCTTATGAAGTTGGAGGACCCTCATATGTCATCTAGAAGCCCCAAAAGGTCAAAGTAGTCAAAGAGGTTTAAGAGATTTTAGAAGGTAAATAATAAAGTGAAGTTATGAGTGTACTATAATTCAAAGTGAATACAAAATAAATTATTTAAATTGTAAATTTAATGGAGAATTTAGAAGTGGGTTAGACCTAAAATAAGGAAAGTGGGCAAAGTGACCTAGAAGATGTTTTTAAGGAAGCTACTTGGAGAGTATAAATAAGAGGCAAGGCTCTCTCATTTTATATCACACTTGAGAATATTGAATATATATAGGTGTCTGAGGTAACCAAAAGATATCTAAGCCGAATTTCATAAGGAAGGTGAAGAAAAGAAGGTCGGAATTCAAGGGAGGATAAATTCTTTTGATGATGCTTTCTAAGGTATGTTATTTACAGGCCATCTCACCATTTTCGCAATAACTTTTATTCTAGAATGATTCATACCGTGAAATTTCTATGCCATTGAGGAAACATATCCAAGTATCTGTGGTAAAAAAATCATCTTGTGGGTCGTTGTATTTTTGGAGTTACACTCCGTGTAAAATAGGGTTTGTGGCTAGTCCTGAAACTAGTCTAAAACAGGTGTTTCGGGAAAAAACGTCATAACTTATTCACAATAGATCCAAATTAAGTAAGACAAAATGTTTTGGTTAGATTAAATTCTTTAGTATTCTATGTAACATTTTCAGATCGATTCAACAAATATTCCCTGTGGGGCACACTCTACAAGGTCTCTCTCTAGAATAAGCCAGAATTCAGCAAGGTATGTTATTTTTGCTATAACTCCTTTTCTAAGAGGTTTCAAGTAGTGACACCTGGAGGAATTGCATAAAACACACTAAAAAAAATGTATATCAGTTTCAAATCTTTATTCAATACAGGTACATAGTTATGATTATTTCAAGTTAGGGTTGTTGACTAATCCAAAACTAGTCATGTGAGACTAAAGAAAAGTTTGATGAAAATGTTAGTCTCTTGTTGTTAAAGTTAAGGAAGGTTTGTAGGTATGTGATCATATAGACCAGGTATATTACAGAGTTACAAATCATATTTGGATGATGAAATTGATGAGGGATTTTGGTTGAGGTACATGTTGGGTACATGGAAAAGACAAGTAGTTGATGAGTTGGCACATACATGACGTGTGTAGTTGATGATGTTGGTACATCTTGATGATTCATAGTTGATGAGTAGTTGATACATGATTGATACATACTTGGTACATGGTTTAAGTCACTTGTTAGTACTTATGTTGACACATGGTTTATGGATGATGTAGCATACTTGTATTGGTATATTATTATAAGCACATATTGATCTTGGTGATGATTATGAGTTGTCGTGTTATGTTTGGTTGATGCACATCTTTGAGAGTTGTCTTGGTGATTGATCTTGGTGAGTAGATCTGATTTGGTTGATGAGATTGATGAGACAGGTTGTTGTGATAGGTTCTTTGGACAGGTTGTTGTGATAGGTTATTTGTATAGGTTTGGTGCATGGTTGATGCACTTGTTCATGGTACAGGTTTTTTACAAGTTTGGTGCATGGTTGATGCACTTGTTCATGGTACAGGTTTTTTACAAGTTTGGTGCATGGTTGATGCACTTGTTCATGGTACAGGTTTTGTACAGGTTGGTGCATGGTTGATGCACTTTTTTATGGTACAAGTTGATTACATATTGAGGTACAGGTTGGTGAATGGTTGATGCATGTGTTTATGGTACAGGTTGATTACAGGTTTAGGTACAGGTTGGTGCATGGTTGATGCACTTGTTTATGGTATAGGTTGATTACAGGTTGATTGGTACAGGTTTACAACAGTTTATCTCATAGTGATAGTGTGGAAGTGGTTCCATCATTCTACTTATACATCAAGGTGGTTGGACGAGGCAAGGATAGGTGGTTGTAACCACCTTCCGATTGTAGCCTCCTTCTGGTTGTAGCCAGAAAATTGGGGAGTTGGATCTTCCCTCACGTTGTAGCCTGAGAAACTAGGGGGTTGGAGCCTCCTTCCAGTTGCAGCTAGAAAACAAAGGAAGTTGGTGCTTCCAATGAATCTAATTCTTCAAGACATATAAGAAAAATAATTCTGTGCTTTTCTCTCGCTTTGGGTTTCCACGTAAAACATTGGTGTATTATGTATGTGTACGATTGTTCATTTGTTCATTGCTTATTTACTCTATAGTTATTGGATGATAATGCTAAATTGATATAACACTTGGATTATCTAGTTAAAAAGGATTAAATTTCTCTATTATTGATTCACCCCCCCTCTCAGTAATCCAACAATTGGTATTAGAGTTGGTTCCTTCAGGACAAAATTTAACCACTGGAAGGAGATCATGGATTATTATGATAATGGAGTACCAATGTTTAATGGTCATAATGGTTTTAAGTATGAGATGTGTAGCATAAGGATGAAACTATTTTACAGGCACACGGACATTATATTTGGCTATCAGTTGTTACAGGATATGATAGTTCAAAAAGGGCAAAGACTGCAGCCAAGAAGGAATTGAGGAAGAATAACAAAATAGCAATGGATTTCATCTGGGAAGGATTACCTAATCTGGTAAGAGAAAAGGTTGGTAAATGTTCATCAGCAAAAGAACTTTGGGATAAGTTACATGAAATATATTCTTCACCCATCACAAATTCAAAAAATGTTAAAAAAGATGCAAATACAAATCAAGAAGAATTATGTTCACCATGTCAAGCAGATTCAGAAGATGAAGAGTACATAATCACTAGAGGTATGTTGTTTTGTTTTAATTGTGAAAAACGTGGACATCTTGAAATAGAATGCCATGAAGGAAATGAGACAGAAAAACTAATTGAAATGGAAGACAATTATGAAGAAGAATTGATTAGTGTTTTAGATGAACTAAGAGAAGAGAACAATTCACTCAAGAAATAATTGATGAAACAAAAGGAAAGTGTTCAGATTTTTGATGAAACCCAACAGGTCATCGAGAAATTAAGAACTCAGCTAGAATAAGCCAGAAAGATCGAAGAAAATCTTGAATATCAAAAGTAGTGTTTGGAAACCAACATAGTAGCATAGAAGGAAGAAGCAGAAATGAGAGAGAAGATATTGACATATCATCTTAAGGAAAGAACTAACGATCTAAACCAGCTTGAGGCAGAGTTTGGTCAACAAGAGAAAGGACTTGAAGAATAAATAATCACATTAAAAATTAAGCTTGAAGAAGTCATGAAGTCTCAAATAATGAAGAAAGAAGAAGAGGTTGAGAAGCTTGAAGAAGAAGTTGTCACAGGTTGAGAAGATTGAAGAAGAATTTGTCACATTGAGAAGTAAAATCGTCAATCTCAACAAGAACGTTTAAGAGATAGAAACATCCACATCGGTTATAGAGAATGAAGAGAAGCACTCTAAGTTGCTAGAAAAGAAGAATGAAGAAAATAGAAAGAGTTATGCAGAAGTACTCAAATGAAGGAATCATGGTCAAGAAAACTATTGAAGATACATCTTCAAAAAGACCATCCATGTTCAGGCCACAAAGAAGCTTCAATCAGGATCATGATCGGTCAAGGAAAAAAATTAGAAGGACTATGCGAAAAAGACGATCATTCACTCCCAGGTATGCAAATTTATTTTATGTTCATTGTTTTTATTGTACTAACTTTGGACATAAGGTTGCAGATTGCAGGGATTATAAAAGAAATGTTCTAGAAAGAAGTGCCTATGTGGTCGCACGTAACATTGAGTGTTACAAATGTCATAACTATGTACACATAGCCAGTGATTGTAGAAGCATGATAGATACTTCCATGAAAGAGAATATTGATATCAAATATAATAAACTATGGATAAGAAAACATGAAGAAGAAGTGAACAAAGACTAGGTGCCAGAGATCGCAAGATTGGCAATAAAATGAGATGAAGAAAATTCTATAGAGAAAAAGAAAGATGTCAGATACAGAAAGGTTTGGAAAATAACTGAAAGAAAGGAAAGACGGGTAAATAAGGAATAGGTTCAAGAGATTGTACTTTCAGGAATTGTTGTGAAAGATGAATCCACGGATAGAAAGAAAGAAGTCAAAGCTCAAAGAGATAATGAATCTACCAATGAAGATGATGATGAATACACATCGGAGCAAGAATTGTTTTGAGTCATTCGGCTTAGAGACTCCCAAGTAATATGAATATTAGACAGGGGGAGTCTATGAGATAGCTATGATAGACCAAAGAACCATCCTTCGAGTAGCTTGCAGAGTTTGAGAAGATAGATTCAGAGTAATCAGTTAGCAGAAGTACAGTTTGATAGATTAATCAAGACTTCATGATAGTATAGTGATAAATGGGTTAGCATTATGGACAGTTGCGCAAGTAGAGTCTTGGACAGTATGGACAGATATGGATTCGTAAGAACACTTAGCAGGTTTAAACAGATCTATGATAGTGGACGAGAGAATGGATTCATAGATTGATTCAAAGAGTGGTTCAGAGACAAAGGAACATTATCATAATGGATGATAATTACACGGGAAATGGCTCGAACAATGCTAATGGAATCCAAATTGACAAATATTTTTTGGACACATGCAGTGCATACATCAGTTCACATTCAAAACAGAGTAATTCTCAGAAGAAACAATGACAAAACTCCCTACGAACTATGGAAAGGAAGCGCAGACAACAACCTCTACATCAAGGTAACTCAAGGTAATATTTTATTAATTGAAATTTATGTTCATGATATTATTTTGGAAGTACTAATGACAGGTTAAGCCAGAAATTTGCAAAGGATATGCATAATGAATTTGAAATTTCATTACTTGGAGAAGTATCCTTCTTTTTGGATATTCAGATATGTCAAAGAAACCAAGGAATTTGTATTTCTCAAGCCAAGTATATCAGAGAAATGCTAAAGAGGTTCGGAATGGAAGATTGCAAACCAGTTATCACTCCCATGCAAACCAGTTGCAAGTTGAGCAAAGATGATGATTCAAAGTATACAGATCATAGGCAATACAGGTCAATGATTGGTAGCCTACTATATGTGACAGCATCCATACCAGATGTAATGCAGGCAGTTGGACAGGTGGCACGATTTCAAGCAGCACCAAAGGAATCGCATGTATTAGCAGTGAAGAGGATTTTTAGATATCTGAAAGGAACATAACAGTTTGGATTATGGTATCTAGAAGGAAAAATCTATCACTTATTTCCTACACATATGCAGATTAGGCAGGTTGTATTGATGACCGACAAAGCACTAGTGGAGCAGCGTTCTACTTGGGTGAGTGTTTAGTATTGTGGCTAAGCAAGAAACAATCATCAATATCCTTATCTATAGTTGAGGCATAGTATATTGCAGCAGCAACATGTTGTACACAGGTTCTATGGATTAAACAAACTTTGAAAAATATACAGGTTGAGTATGATGAGCCCATTCTAATCTATTGTGATAATACAAGCGCCATCAGTATCTCAAAAAACCCTGTGATGCACTCCAAGACGAAGCACATTCCAATCAAGTATCAATTTCTACGAGAACAGGTTGCAGAGAATAACATCAGAGTTGAATATGTGGGAACAAAAGAACAAGTGGCATACATCTTTACAAAACCGCTTCCACGGGAAGCCCTTGAGTATCTTCGCCAGAGACTAGGAGTAATTTCTACTCCAAAATGAATGCTTTTGAATGCTTATCTTATATGTCTTAGATGTACACGAGGAAGCACCATAAATAGGACAAAGGGGGAGAGATTTATCAGATACAAAGGTAAATGCTTGGAGAAAGAGCATAGAGGAACGTTTCCAAGAGGAGCGATTGTCACAAGGGAAGAATGAGCGATATGAATTCAGAGTGATACCCTTTGTCAAAGGGGGAGATATTATTCATATGAAGGGAAAGAGAGTAATCAGAGGATTATAAACACAAAGAAAAATCAAAGGCACGTAGACAAGGGGATCATCCCCAAGGAGAGTTCAGTCAGGGGGAGCATCCCCAAAGGGAGATACCCTTTGCCATTTATTTCAAAGGGGGAGAGATAGAAACATTGATAAAGAGTATGAGAATGAATGTCATCATGACTAAGTGTTGCCATCAATGTTAAAGGGGGATATTTTCAAACAATTGGCTTAGTTTGATGGCTATTTATTATTGATTGTTGGTTTTCATTGATGCCAACTATTGGAGAGTGATGTTGTAGATTGATTTCAACCCTTAGTGATTGATGTCAACCCATGGAGAAAGTCTGGTAGCACAAAGGTTTGGGTAATGGACCCAAGGTTGTTTCATGTATAATGGTATGAGTTTTAATATATTTGAAGGTAAGACTGTTCTAGATGGATAGTACATGCCATTCCATTTCTGGTGGTATGTGGAATGTCACATAACTCCTCACGGTTAGAGAGTTATGGCCATGAGAAGTTGGAGATCCCAGGTTTGGGTAATGGACCCAAGTTTGTTTGATGAATAATGGTATGAGTTTTGATATATTTTAAGGAAAGAATATTCTATATGGGTAGTACATGTCATTTCATTTATGGTGGTATGTGTAACGTCACATAACTCCTCATGGTTTGAGAGTTATGGCCTTACGAAGTTGGAGGAC